>JAIUZE010001380.1:0-28190 GCA_022085475.1 Heliosperma pusillum | reverse complement strand
CCAGTAGGATACCTCTCCGTTCCGACATTCCAGCCTTACGAACGGGGAGGTAGCCAAGGGAATGAGAGTACAAAGCACAAGACAAAATAGTGCTCAAACCGTATCATTTGTAAAAACCGACTCAAAGTAGGACATATCAAAAACCGTCACAAAACATGAGAATATGGCAATATATAAATGTAAATATGATAAACATGAATCAATACATGATACATAAGCATTAGAACAAGTTTAAGAAGCATAATAAATAAGAAACATAGATACCTCTCCAAAACAACAAGTTTGGAAACTAACTAAAACAAGGGTTCACTTAAAACTTTCATAACTAGAGTTCTACATATGCAAATACAGAAATTCTACGTCGAGGTGATAGCTTATCCTCTTACGGTTCCAATGAATGGTCACAAGCCTAAAACAAGCAAGTAACGAAGGAGATATGATCATTCTACCAAAAAGGGTCAGTGCAGTGAAACTGCACAAGTCACGACCGTGACTTGTATTTCACGACCGTGAAATGAGGTTTCACGACCGTGACTTACATCTCACGACCGTGAAACACTCTGTTACCAATTCATCCGTGAGCCTTCAACATAATTCAATCCTATCATTTCAAATTCTCATAATCCATTACTAATACTATCAATAATCAATATTCATCATCAACAATCATCAAATAACAACAATCATCATCCATAACATGATTCCTAAACTCACTAATCGTATTCTAATACGATTTCTAGCATATAAGCATGTAAAACACGTAAATGATATCGAGTAACCCTTCACCGTTACCTTTACGCGTCTTTAATCGATTCTAAACCTTCCTAGTCTCCACCTACATACAATTAGATAATAAAAGATGAATATCATTCACCTTGAGAAAGACGGATATTTTAAAAAAGCGAGAAAGACGGTAATTTTATTACTAATACGGATAGAGGAAGCTAAGAGGGGAAGAATAAGACGAACTTACGTGAATTTGAGCGGAAAACGAATGAGATACGATGATTATAGGATCGAAAAGATTATGGAGGCAAGGTTTGAATTTTTCTTAAGGAAGAAGTAAAGTTGTGTTGTGATTGTGTATGAACTAGGTTAAGGGAGGTAGTATGATATTTATAAGGAAAAAGTCAACAAAAGTCAAAGACGGCTCAAAAGTCAAGAAAAGTCAAAGACGACTCAAAAGTCAAGAAAAGTCAAAAGACGATTAAAAACGTCAAGAAAAGTCAAAAAGACGGACTCAAAAGTACAAGAAAAAGTCAAAAGACGACTTAAAAGTCAAGAAAAGTCAAAGGACGACTCAAAAGTCAAGAAAAGTCAAAGACGACTTAAAAGCAAGAAAAGTCAAAGACGACTTAAAACGAGATTCTCATGGAATCTCGCGGAAATTCCAAATACGAACTCGGAAATTCTAAATTCGACTCGGAACATAAAATTATAAATTAAAACTTAAATTTGCTGAAAGGTATCCGTAAAATATTTTCACTAGAAAAATAAGGTACATTTCCGGGTGTTACAGTATGATCAAGTGTAATCCCGTGGCCAAGTAGCCAAGTGGGAGCATTGACTCGGTTATGTGGCTGAGTTAGAGTATTGAAAAATAAAAGTTGTAACCGCCAACATAAATATTCCACGTTAATGTAATGCTAATAATATATATCTCATTTACTATGACATTAACCACATTTATTTGCGAGTTAAGGGATGTTTACGGGGGTTTTGTAACTCCTCTATGTGCGGTTAATAATAGTTTAAGAGACCGTACGTACTCTGTATATGGTAATGGGACACACATATACACACATAAAAGATAAAAACTCTAGACTCTAAGTCATCATCAGTATGGGACCTAAGATTTGGGGCGTGAATGTATTTTGGGACTCTAGTAACCGTCAAAGGTAGGATATACACTAGTAGCCAGTAGGCACTTAAGGAACACAACGATCCTATTGGGGTGAATTTGGTAATGTGCCGATTTTGGTAATGAAACAACACTTGTGCTTAGAGATGACAATGGATTCAGGACCCTATCCAGATCCGCGGATCCGGACCCTGATGGAGCGGATATGGATCTCATTTTCATGGTTCCAATGGATATGGGTCGGATATGGATCCTAAAAAATTTACGCGGATCTGGATATGGATCTTGTTGTTAAGATCCAGACCCCACCCACGGACCCATATCTTTTATTTTTTAATTTATTTTTAATTATATAAGGATAACTAAAGTTTATAATGTTGATGTTTTCTAATTTAATCAACTCTCATATGTCATTTTACTTATTTCATAGGTCATTCTTAATTTATAATGCAATTTAAATGTTTGTAAATTAACTTTTTCCTCATCTAAATAATAACTTACGCGGTAATTAGGTACTTTATTATGTTAAATGTCGATATAATGTATACTTATAATCTTATTAAACATTGTAATACATTTTATGTAATTTTAATAGAAAAATTACATTTAAAAGATGAATAATTTAATAAAATATTTTGAAAACGATCAGATCAATTTAGGACCCAGATCCTACCCTAATCCACGGATTTGGATATGAATCTGAAAATTTTGAACCCTACAAATATGGGGCGTATCTGGATCCACATATAAAATATGAATCTAGATCTTATAAGACCCTATCCAGATCCTATCCATTGCTATGTACTACTCCATTATTGAGTATAGTGTCTAGAGAGAGAGAGAGGGGGGAGTAGATGTCATCCAACGACGATGGTCCAGGTCCTCCGGCGGTAACCCGATCCGTATACCCAACAGAAAACAGCTGGTGCCGTGCAGTACCAGGCGGAACAGGCATAACAACCTTGTCTCTCCTCCTGAAAAACAACAAGACTCCCCACCACCAAATCGAATCAGCCCTCCGGCGTCTTCAAAGCAACCACCCTATCCTCGGCGCCACTCTTGACCCAACCAGTTGGAGGTTCCTGATCCCAAGTTCACCCTCCCTCATCCTCCACTCCGCCGAATCTCATTCCCCTTTTCATTCCCTTGCTGAGCAGGAGCTTAATCACAACCCATGGACCTCGATTGAAGCTGTCAATGTCATGCATGCCACCCTGTTTCGTCACGGGGATTCCTCCTCGTCTACGCTTGTTATTAAACTCCATACTGCTGCTTGTGATCGCACTGCTGCTGTTCACCTTATTAAGGAGTTGATGCATATTGTTACTACTACTACTACTGAGGTTGAGGATGAGGTTGAGGATGATGTTGGTTTGGGGATAGAGGAGTATGTCCCTAATACTAGTAAACCCTTTTGGGCGCGTGGGATTGATATGCTTGGTTACTCCCTTAACTCTTTCCGCTTGTCCAATTTCCATTTCGTCGATCCGCTTTCCCAACGTTCTTCTCGAGTTGTCAGGTTGATGCTCGACGCTCCCCACACTTCTATGCTGCTTCAGGTATCATTTCTTTACTTTTTCACTTACCATTTTAGTCAGCTCTCTTTAATTTCCATGTCTGTGTTACTGCATTGTCACACACACTTGCTCTCACATCTCTCCATCACAGCCGTACCACTTTGTGTTTGTCGTCTCTATAAATTGTTATAGTACAGGAATTGATATAATCCGAGTATTAAACCCACAAGTATTACAGGAGCTTAAATCTGTTAGCTCGAGTCAAAAAGTTGATCTGAGAGATAGAGAGAAAGAATGTTATTTTTATGGATTGATTACTCAAACAATGGTTACATGAGGGTATTTATACACAAGGTAATGCAACTAACTCAGTTTGACACCCTATTGTAACTAACTTACACCTGCCTTGTAACAAACTTGTAACAACATAACTAACTGATTCAATTAAGCTATAACATATACTGTCTTCGATCTTTCACTTTTGTATCAAAGGTTCTTAATGAGTTTTGTAAAGTTGCCTCTTTTGCACAGAATGCTAATAAATGTAATCACTTTAATGAGCAATGCACCCAACTTCAAGTAGATAAGTCAGTAACAAGAGATGCTTACTCTACCGATTAATGTAACACCTCTTGAAAAAGTGCCAACGAGAATCATGTGTTGTATACTAACGAGAAAATAGAAATTAGAAAGTACCTTTATATTCTTATTTTAAAAACCCTGTCACTTTGATGGCAATATGTTTGAAGGGGTGCAAGCGTAGAGGGATCAAACTATGCGGGGCTCTCTCCGCGGCGGGTTTGATAGCCGCACGATTGTCCAAAGGCCTCTCTGACGGTGAATGGGAGAAATATGCTGTCGTCACTCTCATTGATTGTCGCAAACTTCTTGACCCTCCCCTCTCTAACCATCATATTGGTAAGTCGGCTTACGGAATGAATTATGCTTGATTATTAGCTTTTCAGTAGTTTGTTCTTATATATGGGCTCATTTGTAAATTGTTAACGCTTGACAATCTCTGCAACAACAGTTACTCTTATATGATTAGAGTGATTTAGAATTATACTATTGCTGGCCTATCAATTGTTTCTGTTTTTTCCCTTGCTAAACCGCCAGGATTATGTATGTTTGAAGTGTAATTGATGAAAGTCTGTGAAAATAGTTGGTTGCATTCTAGTTTTGTCTTATGGTATTATTTTTCCTTTAATTTTTCTGAAGACTGAAGTCTCTTTAGCCAACGAACTAATTAGCTTTTCCCAAACAGAAATAAGGAGAAAAACTCCAAAAAACCATTTAAATGCAAGCGTCTTCATAAAGAAACTAATTATCTGTGTGTCTGGGGTGAGTAGAAGAGCACATAACATATGCCTTCGCTAATTGCTACTCTTGCGGAAGCATAATATTATTGTTCACCCGAGCTCCATGTTAACATCAATTACGTGCAGAAGAATTACACTACGCCAACTATGATATGTGTTGAGAATTGTATACTGTCGTCATTTCACAGATACTATACTATTTATGTCTAGAGCATTTGACTTATGTAAAAACATAATCCCAATATCTTACCCCATGAAGAAGCGAATATAGATTGTCCTTAGAAAACGCCAGTGGATGGATTGCAGTTGGAAATATTTCTTCTCAATGCTCTTACAATGCAGCTATGAAACTCAGTGCAGATTGCTTTGCTTGAAGCAAGCTATTTATGTGATAGAGAATTAGAGATATTATGATGTTGTTAGATTTTGTGTTAAATCTTAGTGCTACACAAATGAAACAGGATTCTATCACTCGGCAATCCTCAACACACATGACATGTGTGGAGGTGAGGATCTGTGGGAACTTGCTACAAGGACATACAAATCCTTTGAAGATTCAAAGAAGTCAAACAAGCATTTCTCCGACATGGCTGACCTCAACTTCCTGATGTGCAAGGCCATTGAGAACCCGGGATTGACTCCCTCTTCGTCCATGAGAACCTCTTTTATCTCGGTGTTTGAAGATCCGGTGATTGATGAAACCAACGAGAAGTATGAGCAACTAGGGGTAGAGGATTATATGGGGTGTGCTTCGGTTCATGGTGTGGGCCCATCTATTGCTGTGTTTGATACAATAAGAGATGGGAAGCTGGATTGTGCATGTGTGTATCCATTCCCATTACATTCAAGAGAACAAATGCAAGAGTTGATTGATAATATGAAGAATGTTGTTATCCATTGTCTTTCTACGGAGAATGAGTCGTAGCTGTGGTTGGATGTTATCTAATTACAAGAGAGGTTTTCATTAATGTGTGTGCACATTGTTTAATACTTACAAATCCTATGATGATGCTTTCTTTATAGAAAATCCTCTCTTCTAATATGGCTTAACATCATGATATAGCTCTCGAAGATTGAAACGGACGCAAAAAGGAAAGCATTTTGCTTCGTCTAAGTAATGGATTGATACGCAAAATATGACACGCATATACTATTTCATAAAAGAATTGAATTGCAAATGTAGAAGCCATGTTAATATATACTTGACGGATTTTTTTTATGAGCGGAAAATATACACACATGATGAATAAGGTTGGACAAATAGAGAGAATATATACCATGACTCAAGGAGTACAAATTACTAAGTAGTTTAAAACGAGTACAATATAATTTGACAACAAGTTGATCGTAATGTAAAACATATTAGACCACATTCACCTTCTAGTCATCCTTCAAACATTGTAAATTATTTTCTCACTTTGTAAATTGTAATCTTCCATCATTTACTATCTATGTCTAGGAAATATCATAGTCTAGCTTGAAAATAAGATTAATCTAGAAGTCATGTATTATCCTTTGTATATAAACCATTGAGTACTTGAATAATGGTCAAGCAATTCAAGCATATCAATTCCTTTAATCAGGCCATTCGTTCCTTTCTACTCCCTCCTCCTTCTTCTATCTTTTCTCCTTGCTAATTGCTCACCTCTCCCATGACTGGCGGAGACTCATCCCGACCCATTGGTTTTCATCCCGCTTTCTCCGTCTCCAACATCAAAAATCATGTCCAAATTATTCTCGAGACTGAAAACGTGCACTATGCTTCATGGGCCGAATTATTTCTCAATACAAATCGCGCTTTCGATGTTGCTGACCACATCGAACCTCCTTCCGACGCGGTCATCACTAAAGACGCCCAATGGAACCGCCTTGACGCCATCGTTAAGTAATGGTTCTATAGCTCCATTTCTATAGACCTCCTTCACACTATTCTCACACCCGGAGCCACCGCACAAGAGGCTTGGGAACGTCTCAAAGACATTTTCAACGACAACAAAAGTTCCCGAGCCGTCTTTCTCGAGCAACAATTTTCCCAACTTCACATGGACAACTTTCCTAATGTCTCTTCCTATTGCCAAGCTTTGAAAATGCTTGCTGACCAACTCGACAATGTCGGGGCCCCGGTCTCCGAGGAACGCCTTGTCCTCCGTCTAGTGGCTGGGTTATCAAATGGCTATGACAACATCGCCACCGTCATCCAACAACGTGACCCCTTACCACCATTCTACAAGGCACGATCAATGCTCACACTTGAAGAAGCCTGTCAGAAGTTCGCCGCACCTGTTGCCCATGACTCGGCCCTCATTACTGCTCCGACCAGTGACACCTCACGCCCCTTTGACACTCGCGGTGGTGGTTACAACAACAACAATCGCAATAAAAACTGTGGGGGTCACAAGAACAATTACCGTGGCAAGAATAATGGTGGTGGTGGTGGTTCGAACCAAGGAAATCAAACCAATTCCGGATCCAAAACCCTTTTTCAGCCGTCATCAAAAAGTGGGTCCCAGTGGATGTGGGTCCCCTTGTCCGCGGGGCCACAACATGGGTGGACACCACCGCCTTGCCCGCACCCCACCTAAGGCTGAGCTGCTCCCACTGCCAGAGGCGGCCCCGATATCCTAGGCCCGCGTCCCCAACAGGCTTTCCTCGCCCAATCTCCGCTACCCGGGTCGACCCAAGGTGCCTTCATCCTGACTGATTTGGTTGCCGTAATGCAAACTCTGCAACTTCAAGAGCCCGACGAGAATTGATATATGGACACTGGTGCTTCTTCCCATATGACGTCGGACCAAGGTAATCTCACTTCTTATTTTCAATTAAGAGATAATCGTAACATTCTTGTCGGAAATGGGCACGAAAATCCAATTTTGGGTAGTGGTGTCAAAACCATACCGACCCCCACTTCCCCTCTCCTTTTACAAAATGTTTTACATGCCCCACAAATAATTAAAAATCTTGTTTCCGTCCGTAAACTAACCACCGACAATAATGTTTCTGTCGAATTTGACCCGTTTGGTTTTACTGTGCAGGACTTGCAGACGGGGAAGAAACTCTTGAGACACAGTAGTACGAGCAATCTATATCCCGTTTTCCCAACCACAACAATCGCTTCTCCTACAAATCAAGCCTTTGCTACTATTCCCGTGTCCACTTGGCATGACCGACTAGGACATCCCGGTCCGGCCATTTTTAGTCTCCTTCGTCAAAATAAATCTATCTCTTATTGTTCTCAGAAAAATAATTTTTTTTGTCAATCGTGTCAACTGGATAAACATGCCAAACAACCCTTTATGTCTTTTGTTTCTAGTACTTTTTACCATTTGATCTTATTCATAGCGATTTATGGACTTCTCCTGTCTCAAGCTCCATGGGACACCGTTTCTATATTTTATTTCTCGACGACTACACCAACTTTCTATGGACTTTTCCTCTCAAACAAAAATCTGACGTTTTTACTATTATTAATCAATTTCACACACTAATAAAAACTCAATTCAATCTACAAATAAAAACCTTTCAATGCGACAACGGTCGTGAATTCGACAATTCTTCCTTCCACAAATTCTTTTCTCAACATGGAATATTGTTCTGTTTCTCGTACTCTCACACTTCACCTCAAAACGGAAAGGCCAAAAGGAAAATACGCACGATAAATAATATCATGCGCACTCTCCTTCTTCACGCCCACATGCCACCGACCATGTGGCATCATGCCCTCTCCATGGCCACTTACTTACACAACATTCTCCCTAGCAAAGCCAATAACCTCGTCTCCCCAACATCGAGCCTTTTTCTTCGTAATCCCTCAATTACCCACTTACGCACCTTTGGATGTCTATTTTATCATCACTTTCCGTCTTCTGAAATCCATAAACTCGCAGCCCTACTACTCCTTGCGTCTTCTTGGGATGCCCGTCCAATCACCGTGGCTACAAGTGCCTCGACTTATCTTCACGCAAAATCATCATTGCTCGACATGTTACTTTTAATGAGTCGGTGTTCCCCTTTGCCCAACTACATAACTCCCCTACATCGTCCTACACTTTCTTAGACTCCGACCCTTCACCTATCATCACACAAGAGCTATATAACCAACCGTCCCATGCCACCTTCTCTCAAACACCCCCAGACACTACACCCTCCAATGACCCACCACTCACCAACAATCATTCTCCCACCGACCACCCACTCACCACCAGCCCTATATCATCCCCACCACACCCTAACAACGACCCACACACACCAATTCACCCAACATCCTCCCCACAAATGACCACCCGAGCCCAACATGGTATCTTTAAACCTAAAACACTTTTTGACCTCTGTGTCACCACCACTCTTTCTGCCATCCCCACAAATCCCATCACCGCACTTACGACCCTAATTGGAAACGTGCCATGACAGATGAATACGATGCCTTAATTGAGAATAAGACTTGGGTCTTGGTTCCACGCCCACCAAATGTCAATGTCACTCGATGTATGTGGTTGTTTAAGCACAATTTCAAATCTAACGGTGAATTAGAGCGATACAAAGCTCGTCTTGTTGTTAATGGTAGGTCCCAACAAATAGGTGTTGACTGTGACGAAACTTTTAGCCCACTGGTGAAACCGACTACCATTCGCACTATTCTCAGTATTGCAGTATCAAAACAATGGCCCATTCATCAACTTGACGTAAAAAATGCCTTTCTTCACGGCCACCTTGCTGAAACAGTTTATATGTATTAACCTCCAGGTTCCGTGATCATACTCATCCTGACCATGTTTGTCTTCTAAAAAAATCCCTTTACAGTCTCAAACAAGCACAGCAAGCATGGTACCAACGATTCGCCACATATGCTACTTCAATTGGGTTCATTCACAGTAAGAGTGACAACTCTTTATTCATTTATCACCAAGGCTCTCAAGTTGCCTACCTTCTTCTCTATGTCGACGACATCATTCTTGCCACCTCCTCCAGTATCTTACGTGATTCTCTAATTGGCAAACTCAAAACCGAATTCGCCTCGACAGATCTCAGTCCACTTAATTATTTCCTTGGCGTCTCGGCAATACGCCACAAAGACGGATTGTTCCTTCATCAACAGAAATATGCAGCCGAAATCATATCTCGAGCAAACATGACTAAATGCAAATCATCTTAAACTCCGGTCGACACAAACTCCAAGCTTGGTGCCACGGATGGCCCTAAAGTTTCCGACCCTACCCTCTACCGTAGTCTTGCAGGTGCACTCCAATATCTTACCTTTACAAGACCCGACATCTCTTATACGGTAAAACAGTTTTGTCTTTTCATGCACGATCCCCGCGAACCTCACTTTGGTGCCCTTAAAAGTATCATTCGCTACACACAAGGGACCAAACATTATGGCATTCACCTCACTCCTTCATCCCATACTTCTCTTACCACCAACAGTGACGCCGATTGGGGAGGCTGCCCCGATACCCGCCGGTCCACCTCAGGCTATTGTGTTTATCTTGGTAACAACCTCATCTTATGGTCCTCCAAACGCCAAGTCACCATTTCTCGATCCAGCGTGAAGGCAGAATACCGCGACGTTGCTAACATGGTAGCCGAGTCTTGTTAGCTTCGCAACTTGCTACTCGAACTCAAATGTCCAATCTCCAAGGCCACCGTGGTTTGCTGCGACAACGTCATCGCCATTTACCTAGCCAGCAATCCCGTTAATCACCAACGAACGAAACATATAGAAATGGACATACATTTCGTCCGTGAACGTGTCACTCTTGGTCAAGTGAAAGTCTTACATGTTCCTACTCGATACCAATATGCTGACATCTTCACCAAGGGTCTTCCCAAGGCCCTCTTCAATGATTTCCGCTCCAGTCTCAGCATTCGTCCTCCTCCGGCTTCGACTGTGGGGGAGTATTAAACCACATTCACCTTCTAGTCATCCTTCAAACATTGTAAATTGTTTTCTCACTTTGTAAATTGTAGTCTTCCATCATTTATTATCTATGTCTAGGAAATAACATAGTCTAGCTTGAAAATAGGATTAGTCTAGAAGTCATGTATTATCCTTTGTATATAAACCATTGAGCAATTGAATAATGGTCAAGCAACTCAAGCACATCAATTCCTGTAAAACAGAAGCTAAAACACCATTACAAATAGTTAGATTTGTTCCTTGAAAGGCCGTATCAATTCATATGGTAACTCATTTACCCTAATTGCGAGAATGTATTTTAACCCATACTATGACATTACCTTTAATCCACCCGGTGTTGATTTGCCCATATAGGCTCCACCTATATTCGACCAAAACAATGAAATGTGATGTTTTCTACACCATACTTTTGGAGCATAATTTATTTGAAGAAGTTGAAGTGGAAAGAAAGTAATTGGAGTGTGATACCATATATGTTCAAAACTTCGGATTTAGAACCCTTGACCCTTACCATGAATGTAGTTTGAAAGCCCTCGCGGAGGTGGCTATTGAAACCCGGGATTTGAGGCGGAGTTAAAATCTATTTCATACCCACAAACTAAACATTAAAATCGATCACAATAAATTATGGGATGTGCTTTTTCACATACGGATTTGACTCTTTCACATACGCTTTTTACGCTTTTATCCTTATTATATTTTTTCTCATCTCACTCCCAAAACCAGTTACCCAACTCTTTTCACCCCAATCTCCACCCATCAATCTACCACCCCTCCGGCAGCATACCGTCCTACGTCCCAGCCACCCTCGCCAAAATAATGAAAAGGGGAAAGAAGGAAGGAAAGAATGGTAAGAACCGCAGCGAAAGTCAGAGACAAGCAAGATTGCAAAGCTCAAGGGCAAATTCAAGCGAGTAAATAACCCTTATAGGCCTGCACTAACAGATCTAATGATTGAATTTTACGGCTACAAGAAATTGGTGTATTCATTTTACTAAGCTTGACGTTCCTTTTTTGCCACTTCCTAAATTTCATCATTTAATGCCTACAAATAAACTATAATAAATCAAATACAATAAAACTTAACAATAATATTAGCAATTGTTAAAAAACTAAATTAATTCGTTAATTTGCGAATTAGGATCCATTGAATAAGATTAGGTTTTTAGAAAAAGGTTGATTTACTAGAGTTAATTTGCTTAGGTTTTAGATGGGAAGGATATTAGATGGAAACTTGATGAAAAAGTGTATGTGAAAAAGTAAAATTCGTATGTGAAAAAGTAATTCCGTAAATTATAATAACCCAAATAAAACCTGGCGAAATCTTTGTCAAACGCACAAAAACGAATGCAAAGTTAGACTAAAACTATTCATAAATCATCTCATCAAATGATTCAAATCCATATCAAACCCATAAGCAAGCGAGTATTTCAACAAAGTATATTCATAAATTTACAAAGCTCGACCTGCCAAGTCAACCCAAACCCAGAGCGTTTTATCGAATCTAAACCCACATTTGATGGCCTCTAGTCGAGCCGAGGGGAGCGTGGGAGTAATAAGTTGAACCTTGAAGACATATGAGGAAGTAAGCAAGGTTGGGCGAAAGAAACCTGATGTTTCAGAATTATGTATCCTGAGCCTACATAGTAGGCAGTAGATGCTCACCTCTCCGCACTTTCTTCTTCTTCTTCTTCTTCTTCTTCTTCTTCTTCTTCTTCTTCTTCTTCTTCTTCTTCTTCTTCTTCTTCTTCTTCTTCTTCTTTTGCCGTTAAGGTTACTTGTTTCTTCTAACACCTACCTTTTATGTTTTTTAGTTTTGCAATTTTATCCTTCAATTTTGCACCTTTGTTATTCAATTATTGTTCTAATATATTTTTGGTGGCCGTGGTTTTGCATTTCCCATCTTCGATTCAGCCAACGTAATTTCCCAATGTTGTTCTCTAGACCATGAATTAGCTTACGTAAAGAATCAGTTGAGGCAAATTTGAATACTTGCTACTTATAGTTGCTGATCGCTTTCCTTTTTGTACATGTACCTGACTTATCAGATACTTCAATGTTCTTTGATCACCTGATAAATAGTTTTAAGAGTTACAATATTATACCGTTAACAAATTTTGTTAATAACATTTTCTACTTAAAGCGCCCGCACCCACTTTTGGTTGGGGTCAAAATTTGACATGGCTAGTTTGGGCATTCTGGTTATGAGCTATGAGAATGTGGTTTGGGATAATCAATATATATATATATATATATATATATATATATATATATATATATATATATATATAGGATCCTGTGCAAACTGAGATACAATACGAACTGTACGAACTAAAAAAATCAAACCTTTCAGTCTATTACGCGTTCCACTTTCCCCTCTCTCAACAATTAGAAATTTTGTTCTTCATCGCGCAAGAGCTCTCTCTCTCTTCTCGACTTCCGATATACCTTCCTCTTTTGCTGGATGTGTTCTACCATCGTTCCATTAATTGGCCAACATTACTGCAACCGTTATTTC
Source organism: Heliosperma pusillum (assembly GCA_022085475.1). NCBI lineage: Eukaryota > Viridiplantae > Streptophyta > Magnoliopsida > Caryophyllales > Caryophyllaceae > Heliosperma > Heliosperma pusillum. The sequence continues at coordinate 15,061 of JAIUZE010001380.1, read as the reverse complement.
GATCTGAGTTCATCCTAAAACGAGGTTAGTTCAATTATGATTTTAGATCTTTTTAATTTCTGTTCATTTTTACTGTAATTTTGAGATAAATCATCGTAATAAGTGAAAAAATTAGTCTAATCGGAAAAATTAGGGGTTGTAAAATCAGAAGTTTTGATTTTGCTTGGTTGATTAATTGATTTTTGTTTGTGAATTTGAAACCCAGCAAGAAATACAGTCCTCATCATCGATTCTTATACCTATATTTTATTTTTATTTTTTATGTGATTTTCCTCAGATTCCACCTTGGTGCGTTCAAATTATCATATTTCTAGCTGATATTAGTTAGGATCTTATCTGGGTTTCTGTCGTTTCTTGCTCGAATTCATGGGGTTCAGTTGAGATCAGCTGCTCGTGGTCCACGGAGAATGTAGATAACCGACCTCGACAGATCAATAGGCTGCTTCGAGTTAAATGGTGGTCGCTCTGGTGGATGTGATCACGTGAATTGGTCCATTGTCGCGGTTGATTTCAAGGAAGAAGCAGGGGTTGAGTCTCGTTTCTGGGTTGACCAATGGTGCTCGTCGAAAGTTCAAGAAAAGAATGAGCAGCGGTGCCTGATCATGTTATCCTGCTGAGATGTGTGACGAGGATGAGTAGAATCGTGTTGGAACTCCGAGAAGTAATATGAAGAGCATGGGAGTCGTGATGGTGGTGTTGGTGCTGCCACTGCTCCGGTCTTGTCGAGCCATGGGTTTCTCGAATTAAAGGGGCAGCAATGGTTTCTACGGTGGTGCTATCGTAGTGCTAGTGAAGGATCACATCAAATTCCGAGTCAATAGCGCCTGCTGATGGTGTAGTGGTCTGCTCTTGTGGTGGATGGACATGGCAGATGGTGTAGTGGTCTGCTCTTGGGGTACTGGACATGGCAACGCAGGAGGGGTGTCTTGAGTTGCTTGGATGTGTTGTGATGGATTCAAAGTTTGTTGGGCCGTTAGTACTCGTCTTCTGATTTAGAGCTACTCAAATTGGGCATCAGAATTGAGTGGTCTGGTGTGATAGAGGAGAAGCAGGTGGTGAATATAAGATGGTCACTTGTTTGATACGTTAACTTTCTCATTGAAATACATGGAAATGAAGCCATGTTGAACTACCTTTATCACATCGTGGTCAACTTATTCATTTGTGCGTGTTAGTTTGATCTTAAAGCACTTGCAGTAAAAGCATTTGTGTGTATTAGTTTAAATCTAAAATCATCCGATAAAGCTAGTAAGTTATAATTATGTGTCTAGCAACTTAGATGTACCCAGTAATTTAAAGGAGTCTATTTAGTATAGAGTGTAGCTAGGAAGCTATAATTATGTATCTATCAACTTAAAAGAGTGTATCTACCAAATTATAGATATATATCCAATAATTTCACAAAGGGAGTTAATCATGCTCTTGAATTAAATTTCAATTTGAATTTGTGTAGTATCACATGTCATGGAATCGTTAAGTTTGTGTTGGTAATTTGGGGTAATGAATTGTTTTGCCAAAGATACATTTGAAGGCATTGAATTTGATCCATTGGCAAATTTAGTGGATACTTTACTTAAAAATCTATCTAAAGTTACACAGATTGGGTGTATCTAACATCTAGCAAAGGTAAACGAGTGTCTATCTAACTAAAGGTATGTATATAGAAATTTGAAGAAGTGTATCTAGTCAGTTATGAGTATGTATCTAGTAACTTAAATAAATGTATCTAGCTAGCTAAAGATATGCAACTAGAAACTTAAATGAGTGTATCTAACTTAGAATTACATAAGAGTAAGAGTTACATAAGAGTAACACCAACATGAAACTTAGAATTTCATAATATATAGCTTAAATAATGGAAAAGACGTCACCGAAAATAATTTGAGAGGAATAATTATGTATAAATGTTGACTTATCATAACTTAAAGGAGTTTATCTAGCTAGCTACAGAATGTATCTAGGTAGACATATGTATCTAGCGGTTTAAAGGAGTTCCGTCGTAACCTCTCAACCACGGTCCATAACGACCGTCGCCGGCCATATCAGACCACGACGGAGATGATTCCAACAACCCGTCATGTCGTTCTCTCTCTCTCGTTACTCAGGCACCCAAATCTTACTTGACAATATTCGACTGTCAACATGTTTTCCGATTCGAAAAGCTCTGAATAGATCATTATGACGATTATTTTTTTGAAAACCTTCATCGTTTTGAGTAGATCTAGGATTAAAATGACAAAGTTCACAAAATTAAAATAAAAACGAGGAAGCTTGAACCACTAGAGATTAATTAACTCAATGATATTCAAGCCTTATATGTCGTCTTCCTCAGAGTAGTGAGCTCGAATTAATTAGTCAAATAGAGGCGGTGTTCAAGGATGGCGCCGGTGCCGTAGACTAGATGGGGAAAAAACAAGTAGCAGACTGAGGAGAAGAGGCGTCGTCGGAGTTTCCGCGGCTGAAATCAGTAGTCCGGCGCCGGTGAACGTAAGCCGCGGTTAGGAATGAGAGAGAAAGAATTTATAGAGGGCAGTTGAGTATTGTCTGCTGTTAGGAATAAGAGAGAAAGAACATTAAATTTCAAAGTTTGGCGCGTGAGTTTCCTGTGCAAGTGAGGAGTCAGGCCATTTAGTTGGTTCGTAAGTTCGCATTGAACTTTTAGTTCGTACAGGACCCTAATTCTATATATATATATATATATATATGGGCGGGATCCCATGCAAACTAGAGTTCCGTACGAACCGTACGAACTAACTAATTAAACCCATTATCCTTGTTTTCTTATCTTCATTGACCAGCACAAACAAAATTGAAGCGCCTCCTACCCACCACAAACACACAACTTCCACCCTTTCTCATGACTCCTCCGACCAACGAGATGCCGCCAACTGATGTCGTCTGTCTGACCACCTCACCTGACATCAAATCCTAACTGTCACCCTTCACCGTACTCGCCTCTAATCTCATTTTTTGATAATTAATGGCTTAATTTCAAAAGATTTTACTTTCAAATCCATACTCTTTGTTTATCCGTCAATCAAACACCTCCAAATATGGTTTTAGATTATTAATATAATATTCGATTCACAAATGCACCAAAAATCAAGGGTTTTGCGATTTTAGGTTTCGATTCTTCGCCCTGCACCAGTTCAGGTTCTTTCTGTCATTCAATTTTGGTTAGTTTTCGGTTGTAATGTAGTTGTTTGTTTAGTTTGTGTAATTTTGTTTGGGATTGTGAATTGGAATTTGAGTAATTGTACTTTTTGGATAAATTAGTATCAGGTTGTTAAGAAGAAGGAAGTGAAGAATCCAAGCAGGCCCCCTATTTTGTCTATAGGTTTTTAATTTTGTTTATGTTTATACTGGGTCGGTGGCTTGTGTTGGTTGTTAAACACGTGACTGTTTTTATGTTGATGAATATTGAACTCAGACCATGCACAACACAATTGGATGATTTTTTCAGTTAAGTTTTTAGAATTGGTTGTGTACAAAAAACTTGATGGGGATTATGGCGAGTTATGATTTTGAATTTGAATAATTATGCAAATTACAAATTACATTTATGATTTTACGTCAATTTTAATTATTGAGATAGCACGTCGTTGGGAATGTGCAACCGGTGTGGAGACATGAAGCTAGTGCCTTGCCCAAAATATACAGGGTCCGGTGTGTATCTATCTTCCAAGATATGTGTATCTAGAAAGGTAAAGAAGTATATCTGGGAAAGTAGATAAGTATATTTAGATTGACAGAGACGAGTATCTAGCAAGGCGAACAAGTGTATTTAGCAAGTTAAATGTTTGTGTCTCGCAATCTAAAGGAGTGTATCTAACTTGTCATAGATGTGTATCTTGTATGTACCAAAAAAGGCATCTATCTAGCAATTTAAAGGAGCGTACCTAGCTTCCATAGATGTGGTATCTAACAAGGTAAAATTGTGTATCTAGCAATATAAAGGCATGTAATATAAAGGAGTGTATCTAGCTTGTCATAGATGTGGATCTAACGAAGTAAATGAATGTATCTAGCAATTTAAAGGCGTGTATCTAGCAAGGTAAATGAGAGTGTCTAGAATGTCAGAGATGTGACGACTACCCTTAAAAATTGATAATTTTACGATGAATAAAGATCATTTTAGTCCGAATCTAATCGTTATTTGTTATTATAAAATGACTATTTTTATAAAATGATCATTCTAAAATAAAATGATCACTATTTATTAGTATATAAAATAGTTAGTTTTACCCCATCCCATTGTTCATTTGAAGTACCCAATTATTACTATTTGAAGTCTATACCTGTCTAAATAAGCCTTTTAATATAACATTGGATATTTGGGATAATAGGGTAACCCCCACACATATTAATCTTACATCATCTTTGTTTTCTTATGCTTTACTCGCATTTATTATAACCCAACTCAGAATGAAGTGAGCCTTCACTATTTCACAGTTCATTGCTTCACTATTCCTTGTTTTCTTTTATGACAAAATCAAAGCTAAGATTAAATCCTCTCCATCTTTACCGTTTCTTTTTAGAAAATAAAATAACAATAACATATGTTATATCTAGACAGTTCATTACAAGTTAATCATACAACAAACAAAACACTAGTACAACAAACAGAGCACTAGTTCAGTAGTACGCCATTTCAATTTGAAACTTAACTACAACGACAACTCGACACCAGAGCTTAGAATCCACGGACGTGAATCATCATTTAAATAGGTAATGATAGTTATTGAAACTTCAGCAACTTCTAAAATCCGAACTTCAGAAAGTCTACATAAACATTTCAAGTTGTGTATCCACCATTTTCCCTGACATGAGTGTTTAGCTAGCATCCCACTTACTTGGCTTCAATATAGCAGTCGTACGTTACCATTACCCCCTATATCGACCAACTGATGAGGTCGACGCAGAGTACTCTCACCACAACAACCACTCGAACAACCCCCAAATTTACGTCGGCGACTTCTATCGTCAATGTATGACGTGCATCATACACGTATCTAGTAGTATTCGTACATGTATCCGTTAACAATATTTTATGTATCCACCTCAAACTATGAACTACCACCACTCCATTAACCACTGTAAGACTGGCAACCACCCTACCACCACCACCACTGCAACCCTCTGCCCGGATCGAATAGTACTGTACCACCACCAATACCCGTTACATTGAACCCCCGACATAGACCCATACAACCACCGCACGACGACAAGCTAGCACGCACAACCAACCCACGCCTATTGCGGTATACAACCACCACCGCTCACCACCTCATAACTAACACTTGTCCCACTACGCACCACCGTCCACTAACCTCACTCATGGCTTATGAACCATCACCATCGATGCCAACACCGACCACTCAACGACGCCGTTTCTACATCACCAGACCATTTCAAGCAAACTTCCTCCCATCTGCGACCTCTCACCCATTCGAATCCCATCAGCACGACGACCCACCGAAACCTACCTATGACTACCACACATCTTTAACGTACACCAATTACTTTTTTTTTTCTTTTATAAAACTCGATTGAAATGTAAGATCTACCAAAAAAAAGTAAGTTTTGATAATTAATTTGATCCAGCGAGGTTATTAGGAAATTTAGAGCCGTAAAATGGTTTCCGTCGACGTTGTCGTCGCCGACGAAGGTGTTGGTGGTTGGTTGTGTTTGTCGGCGTGGCTAGCAACAAGAGTATTGTCGAGTCCTACACTTTTGAGGATGACCGGAAGTTGTGATGGTGGTGCAGGAGGAGGATAAGGACAAGGGAGAAGGGAGTTTGGAAGGTTGGTAAGGATGAAGGAAAGAGATGGTACGGGTGGGATTTGTTTTTGAACAGCTTTATCTGGTCTTTTAAAGGAGTTCGTACAGTTCGCACCCAACTTCTAGTTCGCACAGGAGCCCGATTATATATATATATATATATATATATATATATATATATATATATATATATATATATATATATATATATATATATATTATATATATAGAAAGAGGTGGGATCCGGTGAGTCCACCTAAATATTTGAGTCCGTGAGTCCAGCTATACAATATCACAGAATATACAAAACAATATCACTGGTTATACTAAACAATATCACGAAAAAAAACAGCACAAAAGGGTTAAAAATATTTTATGTCATACTACTCGCCGTTGACGACCACTACCCACCCACCAACACCGATGACAATCCAAGCATATAGATGACACAAACAAACATTTATCCACCATTGCCATCACCCATTATTTATCCAATGTTTTATTTCCAATCTCCATATTCCTCCACCCATATACATTACTCCTACTCGGAGCTCACACCACCACCCATCACAATAAAAAATTTAAATTTTATTACTAAATTAGGGGTCTCGTCGTTGGTTATGAAGAAGAATGCCGGAGGCAAAGATTCTAAGTAGAGAAGAATTAGGATAAAAGAAGCTATATACAATAAACTCCGGTGAAACGCCGATAATAATGACTTTCCGGCATGCAAGGGCGAGAGAATGATGGTGTTTGTTGGAGCTTCGATACCGGAATCAATTGGTGTGAAAAAAGTATGCGAAAAAAAAGTTAGTAATAGTGGGCGAAATTTATGTTCAGTGGTGTGATATTGTATAGTATAACCCGTGATACTGTTTAGTATAACTTGTTATATTGTATCCTGGACTCACGGACTCAAAAAGATAGGGTGGACTCACATGATCCTAATTCTTTATATATATATATATATATATATATAAGAGGCTCGAGGCACGTGGTTGGTTGCACCTTTGTAGGGAATCTTTAAATAAAAAATTGAATTGTTTTTTAAAAAACTATACATTTGGGAAAAAAACTATACGTTTGAAAATAGAATTGGTCTATATTAAAATAACTATTACTAAAACTATTATATTGATTATAGAATCTTACTATAACCCTATTACTATAACCCAATAATTACTAAACCGGGTTATAAAATATCGTCGACGTTTTATAAAATATCGTCGACGCTTTATTAAAAAAAGACGTAAATACCCTTACCTCACTCTCCCTTCACTCTCTCCCCTAAACCCAATTCAACACACCAAAGAACCCCCCACCACCCCCACCACGCGGCCGTCACCACCCCCACTACTCCGTCGTCTTCCCACCGCGCAAACAACCGGTTGCCGCTAATTCGTCGTCGTCCCACCTCCGGCCATTGAAGATCAAGTAAGTTTCTTAGTTTTAATTAGTTATGATTTGAATTAGATTTAAAGTAGATATTGTTTGTGTGGTTGTCTTTTGTTTTTCAAATTTGAATTAGATTTAGTTTAGTGATTGTGGTGCGTTGTTGAAGACGGGTTTTGATTGTTGTTGGATGGAATTAGTTTTTATGATTTGAATTAGATTTAAAGTAGTTATTGTTTGTTTAGTTGTCTTTTGTGATTGTGGTGCGTTGTTGAAGACGAGTTTTGATTGTTGTTGGATTGAGTTTGGATGCTTGTATTGTGCAATGGCTTTTGAATTGGACGTTGGTGGAGGTTATTGACGCCTTAACTGAACGTTGGTGTTGATGACCAACGTCCAGCCTAGACGTTGGTCATCAAAACCAACGTCCAGCCTGAATGTTGGTCATTAACACCAACGTCCAGCCTAGACGTTGGTGTTAGTGACCAAAATTCAGCTTCAATGTTGGTCACTAACACCAACGTCTAGGCTGGACGTTGGTGGTGGGTGTCAACATTTTTTTTCTTTGTTTACGATGGTTTTCAACGGTGATGATGATTATTTGTTAATTTCCACTTGTTTAAAACGTTTTATTCTCGTAAATTTATATTTTTTCTAAAACATATGTAGTTTAATTCGTGTAAAATTATAATATTTGTAATTATATCTTTGTTTATGATCGCTTTTGAAAGAACGTTTTATATGTTTATGATTGCTTTTTATTCTCGTTATTTCATTTTTTTTTTTTATTTTATGTTTGTTTTTCGATTGTTTATAATGATATTCTCGTATATGTAGATGGATAAAGAAAAAAACATAATAGTGGTCCCTGATCGTACGAAAGACCGAAAAGTGACGGCATCTAAGCGGCGTGTACCGGGAGTGCGTGAACCCGGAGTGGTCTTTCGTCGTAGTCGGTCAGAGGGCATGGACGTTGCCCCTACGCCCCGGTCTGCTGTGAGCGAGACTGATTTTTTGTCGATTTTTCATAGGGTAGGTGACATTGATGATGGTAATGATGATGTCGGTTCAGGATCTGACTCGGAGGGGGAGGCAGAGGAGCCCGATGACGAGTGTTTTTTGGAGAACCAGGCATCCGAACCACCAGCTAAGACGGTGGTACAAGTTGGTAGAGGACGATATGTGCCAGTTAGTCAGGGTTCATCTAACACGGGGAGGAAGAAGACGAAGAGGGATTTGTCTTGGCGTCTTACTGGCGCGGTCGAAGGTGGACCGGTTCACCTCAATGTCTTACGTAGTTTTGGTGGGCACGTGGCTTATAGTAGTTGGACGGAGCCCAAGGTGGTGAGATCGTGGCTCAAGTGTTACGAGATGCCCGGTTGTATGGAGGCTATGAATGGGATGAGGGTGCCAGAGCAGGTTGGTCGGAGAGTCAGTGAGGGTGGGCTTGGTGGTTTGAGGAGTTGTGTGACCACCGACATAGATGAAAATCTATGTAGTTCATTTGTAGAGAGGTGGCTGCCGGATACTAACAGTTTCCATATGCCTTTTGGAGAGATCACTATCTTAGTACATGATGTTCAGCGTATTCTTGGGATACAAGTGGGTGGCACGAGGGTTTTTGTGGAGGGTATGGTGGAGCAGGAGGAAGGTAGCACGAGGGAGGATGCGGGGTTGAGAGAGAAGGTGGCTACCTTATTTGGGCTGGCAGTTCAGGATATCGAGCCACCATATTATAGGAGTGGTGGGTTGTCGACTCAGAAGTTGAGGAAGGTTGTGGAGACGGGTCGCCATGATGAGTCGTTGAGGGCGTACTTGATGATGTTAGTTGGACAGACATTGTTCACGGACAAGTCTAGTGATAGGGTAGTGGCCCGGATGCTGCATTTGTTTAATGACTTGGATAGTTTTGGTGAGTATGCTTGGGGGGCCGCGACATTGGCGTACTTGTACCGACAGTTAGGTATGGCGTCGCGGAGAAAGGCTAATGGTCTTAGCGGTTGTTTGTCTTTGCTCCAGGCTTGGATATATGAGTATTTTCCCCATTTCCGACCCTATGCAGGATACTATGTTGAGGGTAGACCACTGGTGGAGGCTTGGTCACGGGTTCCTAGGTTTAAGAGGGAAGAGAAGATTCTAGATGAGCACCATCAGAGGTTAGATGGGCTTAGGGCGGAGCATATCGTTTGGACCCCTTACGGTGTTGGTCCACATCGGGATTGTAGGACATCGCTTTATTCGGGCTTGATTAGATTTCTTGATGTAGTAGAGCCATATTAGCCTGACCGATTTTTGCGGCAGTTTGGGTATGTCCAGCCTATCCCGATGCCTATGATTACTCCAGCTGTTGAGCATCGTCCGACTTCACCGAAGTCGGGTTATAGGTTGTATTATGGAGAGTACCTTGATGCGCTGTAGGAGCTACCAGAGGCTCGGATCGTTTTGAGAGACTGTTCACATCCGGTCGTGATGCCGTTTGACACAGACGATCGTTACATGATATGGTATACGAAATTCTCCCACCCATTTTTCTTTCCTCCTGGCCGTCGTACCATGTTTTCTACGGTGCCTTTTTTGGATGAGCCCGAGTTCTGTAGAGCTCTTACATGGAAGTTCTTACTTATCTACAGACAACCTACTGAGCAGGTGATGGCATCGTGTGTAGATCGGTTGGTTACAGATATGGTCGACTACTTTAGGGTCACGGAGGATGACGAAGATGATGATGTTCCTAATGACCATGTTTTATTATTTAGTTATGTTTTATTTTATTTGGTTTGTGTTTCTACGGATTATTTTATTTTTTAAATTATGTAATGGTACTTATATTTTTATTATTATTATTTTGGATTATTTTGTGTTCGTACCCAATCTCAAGCCCCACCTCTATTTAAAGAGCTCACTCCACCATCATTTTTCACACAACTGACTATCTCATCTACTTTCTCTTTAAAATCTCTCTTGTCATTCTCTCTATTTTCCGTCATGCCTCCCGTCATGCCTATGAACGATGTTCAAGAGGTTAATTATATACAAAATAAAATTGATGAAATTGTTAATGAGTTCCCTTTATTATTTGACCGCTTACTAGTTGTGTTTAATAATAATATCGTTTGGGATTTCATGAATCGCTATGAACCTAATCTCGTATCACTACTGATAGGCGAGATTTATGTCGATATAAATCCGATATCAAACAATAATTTATAGGTCCAAACTAAAACTAACTAGGGCAGCTAGTGAAAAGTCCGGGTCGATCACAGGGAGGCGGTCGATCTAATCAAATCTAGGGTCAAGTTCAGTTCTGCCAAGTAACAGGTTTTAATAGTTTGAGAGGTTGAGAAAGAGGGATAACAAACAAAAGCAATAATCAAAATGCAATATAAAGGGTACGAAAATCAGATGAAGGAAAAACTAGGGCAGAAACGGGATCACTATGTATCAACGGGATAGGTCAGCCAAGGTCTAAACAGCCTAAAGGGTCAGAAAGTTGCTTGTCCGGCCTCCTAACCACCCCTAGCGACTCTGATAACTGGTCCGGTCTCACAGAGTTCCACTATCCTACAGGTCTATTTTCCCAATCACTTGGCCAGTCTCAGGGGAAATACACTAAACAAATGATAACCTAGCGTCCTAGGTCAGTCAAACGACAATTAAATCAAACATAGGTTCAGATGCATAAACGGTTTAATTGGAACCCCCAAATCCCGGATCCACAATAGTTCACCCTAGCCCTAGCATGCAGATTAGCTACTCATGGTGATAGATATTAAGCAAAACAAGAAGACACAGGATGGTATGGCAAGATTCATGGTCGAGAAACGTACAAACATGAACGAAAATGACAGAAAACGAAATAAAACTGAATCAGAACCTGAATTAGGGCAAAAACAAGGAGGATGCCGATCGGTATAAGGCTATGCCGATCGGTATAGTGTTGTAAATGATCGAAAACGAAAACGAAATTACTTCTAAATGAAATGGAATTACATAAATGAAAAATGGGAAATTGCTTTAGATCCGTGACAATGGATCTGTGCTGCGGTGGTGAGATCCCCCCTCGAGATCCGCTGCTTCTCCCACTTATAACCCTCTTTTAGGTCTAGGGTTAGGTTTTTGGCCTCCAGAATTGAGTCTTGGGCCTGTAGCTGAAGCTGGGCTTGCGTATTGGATCGGTCCATGTTGGACCTTAGAGTCTTGAGCTCAATCTTGGATCTTTGGTGAAGGGAACGATCGTCATAAGTGATGGGCCGATCGGCATCATGCTAATTGGACTCATCTTTTGGTCTTGGTTGCTCCATCCGATCGGCATTGGTGCTTCACCGATCGTTCTTGAGTCTTGAGGGTGTCCAATGATCATGCTAACACTTCCACCGATCGGTCTAAGCACCTTACCGATCGTTCTTGGTGTTACAACCCCACCACCGATCGGTGAAGAGTATAAACCGATCGTCAAAGGCAGGAGGTCGATCAGTGAGAATTCCTGCACATCGCACTGAACTTCAAACGCCCGCCATTTCTTCGTTACTTGGTCAAATGAGGCGTTTTTGGTTGCGTTTCGAAGATAAGAAGAAGATCTTTCCGTAGCAACTTGAATAGCCTCGTTCCAATGTCTAGAACTCAAGATATGGCCTCTCAAAGATGACCCTAGTGAAGGAGGGTCTCAAATCATAATCTTGATTTGTTTGAGCTCGATGTTGCTTCTTCATTATAGCTGGCCCAATCGGTATGACATGTATTTGAGCCTTGTTTTACTTCCTTTTCATCCAGAATCGATTGCCTGAGTTGGTGAAAGGTTGGTTCTTGATCCTTTATTCCTCGTGTTTAGCCAAAATGCTTTCAAATCACCCATAAAGGGCGTGAACTCTGCAAAATAGACATGAAACATACCAAAGTAGCAAACGAGAGGAATACGACTAGAAAAGAGCTCAAAGGAGCTACATATGATGCACAAATGGGGTAAATGTGTAGGCAAATGTGCATATGGAATACGCACATCAACTACCACAAATGATGGGTACTCTCTATAAGAGAAATAACCCTCATATTGCTGAAATTAATATAACAAAAGGTAAAATTAATAATTTTCATTTGTTATAATCGTCATTTCTTATCATTTTCATTTGTTATCATTTTCATTTGTTCTTTATCATTTGTTAGTATGTGTCGTCATTTGTTATCATTTTCATTTGTTCTTTAGAATCACTCCTTCTGAAAAAGGGATGAGCTAAAGAGGATCAAGACGGAGGTGATTGAGCTGTTCAAAAGATGTGAAACCATCATCCCTCACATGACACTATATCAGCTGATGGAGGGTTACCAGGGTGGTTTTCAGATATTCCATGACCCGCTTGAGGAAATTTGGATATACCACATTTATACCAGTTACCAGGAGGAGGAGTTATGGAAGTCAAAGGAATATTCATTTGAAGATTATTCCACTAATTAGTGTATTAGTGGTATGATTATCTTAATGGTTGTGTTATGAAGCTACTCTAGTAATTTTCAGTCTAGTATAAGTTAATAGTTGCCAGCTTTATGTATTGGCTTTAATTTCCGCAAACTTTAATTCCGCCGACTTTAATTTCGCAAGTTTTATATATTGTATTTAATTTGCGTCAGCTTTATTTGAATGTTGTCAACGTCAATTATATTTAATTAAAAAATAAATTGAGATAAAAGAAGAAAAAACAATACATAAATATCCATCAAATACATAAGTACATCATTCAAGACTTATCCCTTCTTGTGCGACGCACTCTAGGTGTCATTCCCATACACGTATGCCAGTTTTCGAAATTTGTCTTGTACAAATCTTCATAGTGTGCAACATGTTGTTCTCTATACCCCGTCCAAGTCATGTCTATTAGAGGAATTGGAACTTCTTGAGGTGGTCCACTACAATGCAAGCGCATCCAATGATGGTGGTGATTTAAAATCCACAAAACACCATATGGCACAGAACTTTGAGGACAACTCCTTAAAGGCAGGTGCGCATTTTCTCAATGAAAGATCTCTTACTTGCCGGATCACTACTCCAATGTTCCTGGCCTAGGAAGCTCTATAGACCTCAGAATTTTAAGTGGTTTACCAACAAAAATTGGCCAAATCTAATTAGCAAAAGGTACGTCAAAAACGGTCAAGACTTGTCCTATGAGCTTTGTTTTCAGAAATAGTAAGTCAAAACAATGTACATGGACAACTTATTTGGGATTCAAATGCAGTAACAATGCAAATTATCATCATTATTATTCAACTTCACCAAGACTCGAGCTAATAAAATAAAAAACATGTTTTTGGACAATGTAAAATTTTCAATTTTTATGATTTTTTTTCTCTTTCACACAACGAAAATAAACACACAACATAAATAAAGACTCTCCCCCAAACCTAAATGTCACAGTGTCCTCAGTGGGACGCTAACAGCACAACATCACACAATCAACCAACAACAGCAACCTAAAGGACACAACTAACAAAAGGGAATGGGAAATAACTAAAAAAAATACAATAAAAGAAAGTACAAGGATAGATAATACCAGCTGTATAAACATAGCTTCCCCCAAACCAGCTGCAAAATGGGGGTGTAGTGACCAGCTGTCACTACTGCTCCTCATCACCACCATCATCATCATCATCATCACCCCTCTGAGCAGCACCAGAAGAAGAGGCCCGAAATGGCTCACCAAAACCACAAACTGGAGCATCCAGTCGGATAGGAGTATACCATGAACGACCAAGGCAACCAAAATCGTGACTAAACTCCTGGGAAAACTGCTGAGGAGTCACCCCATAATTGTGGAACACACCAGTCTCGTCACCCGGACCTCGATACCCCATAATTGTGGAACACACCAGTCTCGTCACCCGGACCTCGATAGTAGCTCGGCGGAGTCCAACCAGCAGTAGCATTAAGATCAGTCCGCATAAGGTTCTCCCAAAGTCCCCTCATCACCAAGTCATTGTTAATGCCTTGGTGAATCCTAATCTCCCTCTCCAAAGCCGGATCATAGGTATAAGCAGGTGGAGGGTAAGGGTACGGAGCTGGGGTGGGTGCAGAATGTGGAGCCGGGGTGGTGGTAGTCTGAGCAGAAGAAGATGGGGTGATCCGCCGACGAGGTCGACGGTTCTCGGCCAAAGCAAAAACAAGCTCAGGTGGAACTACATAAGAACGAGGGGGAGGGGTAGGTCTAGTCTCAGGATCATGGGTGGGTAATCGCTCTGTAGAAGGTAGATGGTTATCCATGTCGGGAAGAGTTATCCACTGGGACCCCCGTACTCGCCAGTGAAATCTAGCGTTTCCTAACGCATTAATCCAGCAAAGTGTGTGGCGCAAGTACTCCTCGTCTACTCTAGGGGCATGAATCGGGGTCATTGATGTGTATCTACGGTCTCCCCCAAACCCAGCAAGTCGCCTAGCCAACCTAGTGACCAAGGCACCACAATCTAAAGAATGTTAGGTGGGGGAATTGACCCTCCAGAAAGCATAGCACACCAAACCGACCGGGTGGAAATAAAAATCATTATCATGCTTGGGGTTGAGGGTATATGCAAGTAATAAAACCTCATGAGAATTGAACTTACTGAGGTCCTTTCTAGCAAACAAAAGAAGGCTAAAGAAACGCAAAAACAACCTTAGACAAGGATGCTTCACATCATTGATCGCCATAACATTAACACGCGCATCAGGAAAACCAGTAAAGAGAGTAAAATAATCAACGGCTTGTGATAAGGGTAAAGTCGCGTCTCCTTAATCAAAGTAAACCTAAATCCCTACTAACTAATAGTCAGCGGTAAGCAACGTATCGAATCCACAGGGAAGCGGTAGTAATCTAATCTGTTAAACTAGGTTTGTCTCTAAAGTAACAATTTCGGGGTTTGAGATTGG
>JAIUZE010001379.1:0-31751 GCA_022085475.1 Heliosperma pusillum | reverse complement strand
TTTGGCCCCTTTGAAGCTTAATGTCAAAGAATTTCGTAATCGCCTCATATTGGAGAATTTGAGGGGCTTGCGAAAACATCGAAGTGATCCTCGTGAATATCGCATATGCATTGAGAGAGATCAATTAGAGTTTGAGTTTGGGTGAGATTGACCAAAGCAAGACATTCTTGACGTCATTAGCAACCTTCAAATAAAGGTCATATTCGGCCCGAACCACCGCGGACGATCTAGGCGCGGGTTCGGTGGGGGGCTCTTCAACCAAGTAGCGAAGCACGTTATCGGATAACGCGGCGCTCTTGATCGTTGACTCCCATTCAGCGAAGTTACTTCCGTCATCCTTTAGGACACACTTGTCCATGACGGACCTCAACCATGAGTCTCTACCCAAGGTTGCAACGTTTGATGATGTTGACATTATGCTAATATGGTAACTACAACAAAAAGAAATATATAAACATTCATTGTTAATTTACTTGAAAAACATTTTAACAAGTTTAGCATTCATATAATGACCTCTCACTAAATTATATAAATGATTCCAAGACCCATCTTTAAATAAAATAAATAGTCATGTCGCATCTGCTACTTTTATCTAGAAATGGTAAGTCATTACTTGATAATTCTACCTAGAACTCCTTTGGGTTGACGGATTTCAACTAAATCCATCTCCTAGTCCCAAGATAACGCTTATCTCGTTGAGTCCAATCAAATTTTGGCTTGTGATCGCATCACCCTACTGACCCGAGGTAAAAAGGGACCCACGAGCGTGGTAGCCCTAATGAACACGGGATTCATAGGTGTTACTAATTGGTAAGGCTAATCTCAATTTTTTAAATATGTGAGAGATCTTGTCAATTTAGTTATTAATTCCCTTTAAGTGAACTAAGTCGGTAAATTGTGAATAACGTTGAATTGACAATACCGGAAAATAAAATGCATGTGTGATGATTTTGGCATGAGCGGAAATATAGCAAGCAACAAAGCAGCGATAAAATGCTAGTATGGGCACATAGCTAATGCAAAATTAACTAGAATAGTTTACAATTCGGAAACCAACTCTGGTTCCCTTGCCTCTTCACTTGGAACACCCCACCTTCCAAAATGGCAACGTCTGGAGGGATGTCACCGGTCTTCATAAAATAATTACCAATATACAAATATACAAATTCCTATTATACATTTTTCAATAAAACAAAATTATTAAATTATACAAACCGGCGATACGAGATCGCAATAAAATTACAACCAAACCGTTATTCCCTTACATTACGGGTAATAACGATTAAAAATAACTAGGCCATACTAGGTACAAAATTTTCATAAATTATTAAATAAATGACATTCATTCATTCAACCATAAATAAAATAAATTGCTGC
This sequence comes from Heliosperma pusillum, assembly GCA_022085475.1. Lineage (NCBI taxonomy): Eukaryota > Viridiplantae > Streptophyta > Magnoliopsida > Caryophyllales > Caryophyllaceae > Heliosperma > Heliosperma pusillum. Next base: position 30,374 of record JAIUZE010001379.1, on the reverse strand, counting down.
AAAATTCATGCCAATATCGCCCTAAGTTCAATTCATGCTCATTGTAGCTCGATTTTCGGGATTTATTGATTTTTAACCATTAAAAATCAATATCAATATTTAAATCTCATTTAAATTCAAACTAATTAACTAAACTGATTTAGAACTCAAAATTAGTCACTACTAATTTTGTTTGTCATTAATTAGATCGATTTGATTTCATTTGCTAAATATTACGGTTTAATCATAACGATTATGAAATAAAACCAAAATAAAATATAAACATCATAAAATTTGAAACAAAAATTTTTTTACATTCTGGAAAAATTCCAGGAACTATAAAAATAAAAAACATTTGCTCAAAAAATTTAAATTAATTTTATGAACAAATAGCTTTGTATTTAATGGTTTTATCAAATAAAAACATTAGATATAGTAAAACAGTGAAACAAATTATTAAATTTCACCAAGAGTATCAACATCAGAATGTTAAATGTACAAAAAAATTTCAAGACCATAAATGGACGTTTCAGTTTTATGAACATTATAATCTCATATTATCGACTTTTATCATATAAAAATCAATGAACATGCAATACATAAGTAAAAGTCAAGAAATTTTACATACAATATGTAAGAAATGCATGTGAGATCATATTAAAATTTCATGGCCAGAATCAACATGCAACTATTTTTAGTTAACTTTTAACTCATAAAATGCATGTTAACTCGGTTTAAACGCCAAAAATCAAAATAAATAGCAAAGTAATCCCTAAAATCACGAAATTTGACCACAAACATTTTGAGGTCAGTAGGTATTCATGTACTAAAACATTTCGTCAGAATTGTATTTTAACTCAAAATCTTTGATTTATTAGTTGTCTTATAACTTTAATAAAAAATGTCCAAAATGAACATGCATGCTACAAGCTAGCTCTGATACCACATGAAAGTCCATAGACCTTAATTAGACTCCTATAATTAGTTACTAAATTACTTGTTAATTTAGTATTTAATGATCTATGTAACATGCATGAAAATATAAAAGACATTTATACTAAGAGAAGAAATTTCCTCACCTTGATATGGAAAATATAAGGGCACAACAAGAACTCCTTCTTGTTGTTCTTGAGCTACAAATATGGATGAACACAAGAAATCTCCAAACTAGAAAACCTCCTTCAAGTTGCACCAAGATGACACCAAATAATCCACCCTTATTATTAACTAGATAATAAGATAGATGATATACTACTAATATTAGACTATATTACTACACTAGTAATACTTAGGAAATATTAGTATATAAGAGTTATTAGTGAGAGGAAGGTTTTTAGAGAGAAGAGTAAAAATTGCACAAAATGAAGTAAGTATAAAATGAACACAAAATGTTCATAATATAGGCCATTTGGCCGGATGTCATAGTCCAAATATGGACTATTATTTTGCTCAATTTTGTCACATGCAGTAGAGTGGAGTGTTGTAGTATATATGATGATTATTTCTACTTGTTATGTCACTTTCATAAGTAACTAAATAGTAAAAATAAGAACAAAATCATCACCATGTAACTCCTACCAAAACCGGTCCATTATGGCCTAGTTTGGTCCATTTTGATTTTTGATATTTGTCTCACAAATACTTATTGATCATATGGTTAATTATCTTGTATAATTAAGTGTTAATTTGATAATATAACAATTATATGACTCAATTAAATAAATATATGTACTTAACTTTTATAAGTTTTATTTGTTTTTTTTTTTAATCTTTTAACCATTATAATCAATATATAATGGTCCCACATGCAGTTAATTTATTTTACAACTCTTTGTAAATATAATTAACTAATTACCTCTATCTCAAAACCTCAACTAATTTAGTAATTTAACGATTAATTACTAAGTTAAATCTTATTTAATCGTATTAAAATAAGATATAAATTTATTAGTCCATTATCGCATAATTGAAAAATAAGCTTAATCGAATTTGAGTTCTTAACTCAATTTCTAACAATTAACTCTCGTACATATCGAATATATGTAATGTACTAATTAACTGTATCGTATACAAATAATTATTTACTATTTGGATTTTATCCTTTAGGTGTGACCGAAAGGGATCAGTTGATCACCGCCGTCAAACGACAATAACGTCAAACTCTAGTCAGCCAACCGTTATTGATTTACGTTAATCAACTGACTAATCATATATATAGTCAATAATTATCCCAATTATATTCCATAATAAGATTTATTATGTGGCGCACTATTGTGGAGGACACCTACTCCAACAACTTGTGCGTATTTGATGTAGTACAAACCATAAAGAGACCTACACTCAACTAACAGAGACCGGATATGGATGCATCGGTCTAAGGAGGCTCTACCTTACCAATTTGTGGCTTGCCAAAAGTCAAGATCAAGCTTATTAGGTTCAATTTGCATCTTCCACCAACTATGTAAAAACATCCCCATCAATGTAGTTATCCCGTCAAATAATAGAGAATCATTAGCTATTAAGCTAAAATTGGGACATACAAAGAGTGTCTTTAGCATGTGAAGCACAAATTTAGCACAAAATTTTCAAGGTTTCATAAATTTCTTAAATAAATGCAACTACTAACGCAATCCCCCCCCCCCCCCCCAAGCTAAACACAACATTGTCCTCAATATGCCAACATGTAAAACATCCAAGTTAACCGTAAAAACGGTTCGAAGCACAAAACAAGGAAGACAAGAGGTTAATATTTAATGGGGAGTGGGAAAAATAAAACTAAAGTGCAAAGCAAAAAGAACTTACTAGACTAGCTAGCCTCCCCCCAAGACAATCCATTTCTAGCATAAATAATCAAAAAATCAATTTCCCCCAATTTGAGTTAGGGTTTAAAAAACTTGATTAAATCGATTGAAATGGATGAAATTAAAGAGAAATGAAGGCAAAATTTACTTGATGATGTTGATGATGGATGAAATCTTGCAAATCAATGAAGGAAATGGTGTTTCCTTGGAGTTTAAGGGAAGAAAATGAAGAAGAAAGATAGAGGAAGTACCGTCGAGTTTCGAAAAGGATAGTGCTGAATATGTCTGTTTTCGTAAGATGCAGAAAATAAACAGACGACTTGGGAAATATGTAACACCCGCAAATGTACCCTGTTTTATTTTAATAATATTATATTATTATGAATTAGCATAATTTTAAAGTTAGATTAGAACTTAATTTTCCGTGTCTAATTTAGCAAATCCAAGTTCGTATTCAGTTCTACTCGGAATTCCGTGTGGGTTACACCTTAAGCCGAATTTTGGGCTTTTTCCCCATATTTCTCCACTCACCTTATTTAACCCTAATTCCCTCATTTTTTTCCACTCATCCTCTTCACTCACCTTCTTCCTCACCAAACCACCAAAACCCTAACCACCATTTGTGGATCAACTCAAGCTTCTCACAACTCACCCATTCCTCACCCAAATCTCTTGATTTTCATCATAATCTTCCTCTCTTATCCTCCTCTACCTTGTGTGGTAATAAAATTATCCTCTTTCTCATTTTCAATTTTTTCTCCTTTCTTAAAGGTGAATTGTATTCATCTTTTGTGTCCTTACGTAGGTGGAGACCTTCAAGACCCCGAAAAGGATTACTATCTCATTGAGGAAGACCTAGAAGACGATTGAAGACGCACATAGGTAACGGTGAAGGGTTACTCGATATCAATACGTGTTTTAATGCTTTAATTGATGTTACCCAACGTTAAGTGACGATTATTATGCATTTAATTTGGTTTGATATTAGTATATATGGTTGGAATTGGATGAGTAGCCTTAGAATTTATGTTGGTTGATGATTGTTGATAATTATTGATGATTGTTGATGAGTGTTGCTGAAATTCAGGCGTTTGTAGTCCCAGCCGGCCAACCGTCCGACCGGCCGCCAGTCAGCCGACCGGCTGGGAACGCGGCTGAAGTGAATTGGCTATTTCGAGTAATTTTTGGTATTGTATAATCCCCAGCCGACCGGCTGGGACACGCCCTCTCTTTTCTCTTTTTCTCAATTGGCATGTGTTCCCTGCCAGGTAGCCGGCGGCCGGTCCCCTTGACCGGCTAGGACATCCCTGTATTTTTAATATTGCTTGAATGTTGCTGAAGTGCTAGCCGGGTAGCCGGCGGCCGGTCCCCTTGACCGACTGGCACCCCCTCAGATGTTTTTCCATTTCTTTCCTTATGCTCCCACTTATAATAGTTTGTACGATTCGTTTATCATATAAACTTACGTAATAGCATTAAATATTCATGTTTATAATATATGATATCCCACTCGCTTATATCGCATGTTTTGTCACGGTTTTTGATATGTCCCCTTTGAGTCGGTTTTACCTATGTTTAAATTTAAGCACTAATCGTTGAGTACTATGAACTCTCATTCCCCGGCTATACCTCCTTGCTCGTTAGACTGGAATGTCGGAACGAGGAGGTGTATCCTTAATGCTTGTATGCATGTTTTAGTGGGGATATGACGACGTTGTTGGGAGGCGAACACAATGCGTTGATCGAACTGGCCGTCAAATGTCGTATCCTTGTAAGGTGGTGTCATTGCATGTAGCGTACCGCTTGATTATGATTCTTGTACTCTTTCCGCCTCTTTCGTGTAGTTGTGACCGAATTTAGGGTACTCGGCTTCTGTGTTTGACCGAGTCTTGGATGCGAATTGTGTATCGCATGTCGAATTGGAACATGTTTATTCCGAGAGTCTGGCCAGGTTTAGACTAGGACCGTATTATTATCGTCGTCCTACCGGGAGGAATTGAGTCTTTCATATACGAAACGTTTATCTTGTATGGTTCAGGGAAATGTTTATCCCGTGGACGTGAATTGATCATACTTGCTATGTACATGGTGCTAGTGCGTGTCATTAACCGTGAGAGAGTATGTTACCATATTCGTATGTTTGGATGGATGTTTATATGTTGATTATTTGTGACCCTTGGATGACTTGACGTGGTTTATTTGTCGAGTCTCTATCTTATCAAGTGTATGCCACTAACGGCGAGATGTAAGCCCTAGTGAGTCTGGGACACCCCGCGATTTCGCAGTAAAAGTAAACACATAGATTTGCAGCTGAAAACACGAGATTTTGAAATTTTTAAAAGCAAAACCGCGAATGTCACTCTATTATTAAACCAAAACTTAGTTTAACAAATCATTTGCACAAAATATAACTTAAGTTAATGCAAGGGATCCCGATCCCTTGAAGAATACAAGTAAGATACGTGAATTGAATAGACAAAGCATGACATGGTAGATTAAGACCTAGTAAATTGCCTAAAAGCCTGCTAGACCATCTGATCTATGATTGTAATGAACACATCATTCTTACGAACTCACAATGAATTATTTGCATGTTCCATATCCAATTGCATCAATATATTAATCTACATCTGTGAACCTACTTTCCTAGATGCTTTTCATTATTGTTAATTCGTCACTTACCTTATTGTTTTCATTTCCATTTGCTTTTATTTTGTTTTCGTTTATGCCTTTTGTTAGTTTAGACATCATAATCCAAAAACCCAGATATTCGTTAGATAAGACCAAATTACGAGACATTTCACATTCTATAGGAAACACCATCTCCCTGAGGATCGACCCCTACTTCCCTAATTACATTAATTTGTTATTAGCCTAGTCTGGGTAATTTATCTTTGTATCGGGCTTGCGACAGGCACGATCAGTTGAATTAGAAGAACTTAATTTCCCGTGACTAATTTAGCAAATCCGAGTTCGTATTCGGACTCTACTCGGAATTCCGTGTGGGTTACGCCTTAAGCCGAATTTTGGGCTTTTTCCCCATATTTCTCCACTCACCTTATTTAACCCTGATTCCCTCATTTTTTTCCACTCATCCTCTTCACTCACCAAACCACCAAAACCTTAACCACCATTTGTGGATAACCTCAAGCTTCTCACAACTCACCCATTCCTCACCCAAATCTCTTGATTTTCATCATAATCTTCTCTCTTATCCTCCTCTACCTTGTGTGGTAATAAAATTACCGACTTTCTCATTTTCAATTTTTCCGTCTTTCTCAAAGGTGAATTGTATTCATCTTTTGTGTCCTTACGTAGGTGGAAACCTTCAAGACCCCGACAAGGATTACTATCTCATGGAGGAAGACCTAGAAGACGATTGAAGACGCACATAGGTAACGGTGAAGGGTTACTCGATATCAACACGTGTTTTAATGCTTTAATTGATGTTACCCAACGTTAAGTGACGATTATTATGCATTTAATTTGGTTTGATTTGAGTATATATGGATGGAATTGGATGAGTAGCCTTAGAATTTATGTTGGTTGATGATTGTTGATAATTATTGATGATTGTTGATGAGTGTTGCTGAACTTCGGGCGTTTGTAGTCCCAGCCGGCCAACCGGCCGCCGGTCAGCCGACCGGCTGGGAACGCGACTGAAGTGAATTTGCTATTTCGAGTAATTTTTTGTATTGTATAATTCCCAGCCGGCCGACCGGCTGGGACATTCCCTCTCTTTTCTCTTTTTCTCAATTAGCATGTGTTCCCAGCCGGGTAGCCGGCGGCCGGTCCCCTTGACCGGCTGTGACATCCCTGTATTTTTAATATTTTTTGAATGTTGCAGAAGAGCCAGCCGGGTAGCCGGCGGGCGGTTCCCTTGACCGGCTGGCACCCCCTGAGATCTTTTTCCATTTACTTCCTTATGCTCCTACTTATAATAGTTTGTATGGTTTGTTTATCGTATAAACTTACGTAATAGCATTAAATATTCATGTTTAGATCATATGATATCCCACTCACTTATATCGCATGTTTTGTGACGGTTTTTGATATGTCCCCCTATGAGTCGGTTTTACCTATGTTTTGATTTGAGCACTAATTGTTGAGTACTTTGGACTCTCATTCCCTTGCTATACCTCCTTGCTCGTTAGACTGGAATGTCGGAACGAGGAGGTGTATCCTTAATGCTTGTATGCATGTTTTAGTGGGGATATGACGACGTTGTTGGGAGGCGAATGCAATGCGTTGATCGACCTGGCCGTCAAATGTTGTATCCTTGCAAGGTGGTGTCATTGCATGTAGCGTACCGCTTGATTATGATTCTTGTACTCTTTCCGCCTCTTTCGTGTAGTTGTGACCGAATTTAGGGTACTCGGCTTCTGTGTTTGACCGAGTCTTGGATGCGAAATGTGCATCGCATGTCGAATCGGAACATGTTTATTCCGAGAGTCTGGCCAAGTTTAGACTAAGACCGTATTATTATCGCCGTCCTACCGGGAGGAAATGAGTCTTTCATATACAAAACGTTTATCATATATATGGTTCAGGGAAATGTTTATCCCGTGGACGTGAATTGATCATACTTGCTATGTACATGGTGCTAGTGCGTGTCATTAACCGTGAGAGAGTATGTTATCATATTCGTATGTTTGGATGGATGTTTATATGTTGATTATTTGTGACCGTTGGATGACTTGGCGTGGTTTATTTGTCGAGTCTCTATCTTATCAAGTGTATGCCACTAACGGTGAGATGTGAGCCCTAGTGAGTATATAGTTGCCTAAGGGTGTCTTCCCCGAGTCTGTCTATAATCTGATGCTTACAGTTTTGTACTTCATACGCCTATATCTTAATATATTGAAATGCTTATTTTTACTTCTCGTAATTCACACACACACACACACACACACACACACACACACACACACACACACACACACACACACACACACACACACACACACACACACACACACACACACACACATATATATTATATATATATATATATATATATATATATATATATATATATATATATATAAGTATGCTTCTACATGTTTATTACCGTTTATGTATGTTATTTGTGATATGGCTGGGAGAACCCGAAGTTACTCCCCACTGACTGTGGCGTTCATGTTTCATGAATGAACAGGTTGCTTGGCTGGATCTTTGCGTGTTTTTTGGGTTCGGGTGTGAGCTAGCGAGCGTTGGACTTGACGATTCACCCATAGACGTTCTTAGCTAGTTTACTATACAACTTTTATGTTTGATCACGTTTTGGAGAGACTATGTGTGTTTGTAGTACTTTATACTTTAGTTTGTATTTATTTGACATTCCTCGTACTCTTTTTTCAGCATGTAAAAAGTTTCAAAAATATCGTATTTTCCGCTATATAAATTGCATGCTTGTTATGTTTTATTTCTGCTATCGCGAGGGGTGGCACAAAATAAAACCCCGACTGGGGCTTGGGAAACCCGATCGGGTTTGACGAATTCTACACCCCCTAACATTTTCGTCAGTATTTTGCAATATAGGTTGTGTTTTGTGAAACAGACGTCCGCGAATGGGTTTCCGTGCTTGGGGACGCGTGAATTTCCTCATCGACTCCTCTTTTCTTCATTTTTTATCTAAAAATCACCAAAAATAAACATCGTCAAGTCTATTTAAGTCTAAAAAACGAGAAATTACGGAAAATAAGGAAACTAAACAAAATAAAATGAAAGCAAATAAAAGCTTGGGTTGCCTCCCAAGAAGCGTTGGTTTAACGTCCCGCACGACGAAAAGGATATTGGGAGAATTATACTTTCAAAAGCAGAGGGCTCACGAGGACTTCCTCGACAACTCCGACAAAGGTATTGTCGTAATAAACCTTAAAACGATGGCCATTTACTTTAAATCTCTCCCCATTGCTGGTCTCAATTTCAACAGAACCAAACTTATTGACATTAGTAACGGTGTATGGACCCAACCACTGTGAACGAAGCTTTCCTGTAATAGCTTGAGGAGGGAATTGAAAAACAACACCTTATCACCGATTTGAAATTCTTCCTTCAAGATTTTCTTATCATCGACAAAGTGTGAGCTTTCCTCCATTGATAATTCTTCTCAATCCAACTCATGCTCCAAAGCATCCATCTCTACATTCCCAATCTCATCATCACCTGCAAATGATTATAATAGCAAGAGTGCCTCCAAAGGGTCTTTAGCCAAAGAGCGAGGTATAAATTCATCTATGACAATGTCCAAAACATCAATAGAAAAGCAAGACTCTTCTAACATAGGACTCTTCATGGCACTATTCAAGTTAAATGTGACCTTATCGTCACCCACTTCCAATGTTATTTTACCATTCTTGACATCCATTACCGCACCCGCGGTATGTAAAAAGGGTCTTCCCAAAATAATTGGGATTTGGGCATCCTCGGTCATGTCAAGAACAATAAAATCAACCGGAATAAAAAATTTACCAACTTTTACAGTAACATCCTCCAAAACTCGCAAAGGGCGTTTTATAGAACGATCCGCCATTTGCAACGTGACACTAATACATTTCAAGACTCCCGTATTAAGCTTAGCACAAATTGAGTAAGGAATGATACTTACGCTAGCACCTAAATCACATAAAGTTGTATCAATTTGATAAGTACTAATTGTGCAAGGAATGGAAAAACTACCGGGATCTTTTAACTTAGGAGGGGACTTGTTTTGCAAAAGAGCACTACACTCGGCGGTGAAGGCTATAGTTTCTACTTCGTTAAAAGTCCTCTTCTTAGTTAAAATGTCTTTCATGAACTTAGTGTAAGAAGGAATTTGAGTAATTAATTCGGTAAAAGGAACAGTTACCTAGAGGTTCTTCACAACTTCCATGAATTTACCGAATTAAGTGTTCTTGTGATGCTTTGCCAATCTATGGGGGAAAGACACTTTGACGTTTTCCGGCTCCTTTGTCTCAACATCCTTCTTTGGAGGAGCATCCTCCACATCTTTGACTTGCTCAACCACAATGGGATCATCCACCTTCTTTGGCATAACCTCATCTTTCTTACCACTAGGGGAAACCTCCAACTCAAAAAGCACCTTTTCTTGTCCTTGGGCATGGGTGGCTCATCATACTTCGTACCACTTCTCAAGGTGATAGCATTGAGAGTATCATGTGGTTGCTCACCTTGAGGTGGTAATTGACTCGTTCTTCTTTGAGAGCTAGAAGCGGCTAGTTGAGCCATTTGTTGTTCTAGCATTTTGATTGTGGCACCATGACTTTGATCATTCTTTTGAAGTTGAGCCAACATCTCCGTTTGGGTCTTAGCCAATTGCACTACCAAAAACTCAAGTTTGCGATCTTGGTTGTTTTGTTGGACATTTTGGGGTGGTGGAACTTGGTTTGGTTAGGAGTTTTGTATTGGTGATGTTTGTTGGTAGTTTTGATTTTGATAGCCCGGTGGAAAATTAAACCTTTGTTGTGAGACATAGGCATTTTGTTGAGCTTGAGGCACAAAATTTTGTTGGGGTTGAGGATTGAGCACATTGTTGCTTTTGTAAGACAAGTTTGGGTAAAATTTTGTGTTTGGGTTGTAAGTATTGAAAAAGGTACCCGGTGGATAAGAACTTTGTTTAAAAGCTTGAAAAGCACATACCTCTTCCATAGTAGCTTGACATAGATTGGAGAAATGGCCCGCACCTCCACAACTTTCACAAACAACAATTTGGGTAGTAGAAGATGTTGGAGCTAGTGTCCTCCACAGTTAGTGTGATAACGTGTATAAATCTCTTACAGGTTCACAGGGTATACTTAGTATTCTTATCAGTTGATTAACGTTTATCGATAACGGTTGGCTTGCTAGAAGTTTGACGTTATTGTCATTTTAATGGCGGTGATCAACTGGTCCCTAAAAGTCACACCTAAAGGATGTGTTTGAGAGATATGATTATATGAAAAATATAATCATATTGATGCCTTATATGACTAAAAGGTTAGTCGATGTATATGACTAAAAGGTTAGTCAATGTAATGATGATACAATTATTTAATACGATTAAATAATATTAGCTGAGACGAATTAAATGTTAATTTATAATTAAATATAAACTGTTATATCTAATTGATGTATAAATGTAATTATTTAATACGATTAAATAATGTAAGCTTAAACGAATTAAATGTTGATTCGTAATTAAATATAAACTGTTATATTTAATTAAGAAATTATAAATATACGATATTTATAGTTGACATATATGTTATGCGATATTGTCATAATAAATGATCTCAGACCGGTATTAATAAATCGACTACAAGATGTTGTATGGACTTATTAATATGTGACAACATAAATGACAATAATGAGACATACACATTTTATACATTAAAATGAAAAGCTAACAACCTAAAAACAAGTAGAGAAAAAAGAGTCCTCTTTTTCTCCACCTCTTGGACGGTCAAAGAGAGAGTAGAAGAGATTGATATAAACTGTTCTTCTCTACATTCTTATCATCACTTTTTGCACAAAATTTTTTATGAGTAATTTTTGGCATTAATTCTAGCACAAGAAAAAGGCATTTCTCGGAACATCTTGGGTGCAACGATTAGGAGAATATCGATCTCGATATTTGTTCTTAGGCCATATTTCTAGGACCGGAGGTTGATTCTAATCTCTATGTTTTATATTATGCATTTCGTTTATGACTCGCATTTCATATATTATGATTTTGTTATAATCCTTAAATTTCATGATGAAATGTACCGATATTTCTCACAGAAGACACGACATTGAGTTGATAAACCGCCTGTTGAGCCTCCAACTTTTCTTGAAGCAAAAGGATTTGATTCTTCAAAATGCTAGTGTCGGAAACTTCCTCTCCTCCTTGGATGGGTGCACTCCGAGAATTGACATATTGGGCATCATGGATCGCCATGGATTCAACTGTGGCATGAGCAATATCTGTGTCAATTTCTTGAAACCGCCCATTGTTGGCGGAATCAAGAATTCTTCGGGATTTGGTACAACACCCATTGTAGAATGTTATGGTAAGGAACGAAGCATCCAACCCATGATGTGGGCATTGCCTTTGGAGCTCCTTGTACATCTCCCAAGCTTCATATAAGCTCTCAAGAGCTTGTTGACGGAATCCCGTGATTTGGCTCCTTAAAGTTTGAGTTTTTTCGGGTGGAAAAAACTTTTGATAAAAGGCAAGAGCCAATGTCTCCCAATTTGTGACTCCCATGGTTGTACGATCAAGGCTATTGATCCAAAGTTTTGCCTTGCCCTTCAAAGAAAAAGGGAAAAGTATTTCCCTAATTTGGGCTTGAGTGACACCCGTTTGGCGAATCATGGAGAAATAGTCACAAAAATTTTGCACATGCAAATTGGGATCCTCCAAAGGACTTCCCCTAAATTGCTTCCTCTCCACAAGGGTAATCAAAGCTGGTTTGATCTCGAATTCTGGTGCGGTAATTTGAGTGGTGGTGATATCGGCCAGAAGCATAGCCGCGGTGGGCTTGGAATGATCGGAAAGTTTCACCATCTTATTAGTTGGTGAGGGTGGTGGTGGTGATGATGAACCAGAAACCTTCTCTTTTTCAAGATTTTCCATATCGTCTATGTAAGACTTTCTGGAACTTTCAACTTGCACGGGAGAAGCGGCGTCTTTTACTTCTTTCCAAAAGCGTCGTCTCCTACGAAAGGTTTTCTCGGGCTCGGAATCTGGTGAAAGTAATTCTTCCTCACGAGAAGACCTGGGCATAAGGCAACAATTTTCAAGGAAATTGTAAGTACGGTCTCAAGGAACAAGTGTTCCTAAAGACAAGAGAGAAAAATGATAGAAGTCTACAAATCAAAAACGAAATAAAACCGTACGCCCCAGCAACGGCGCCAAAATTTGATAGGCTATCGCACACCTATGCAAAGATAAATTTCCCTAGACACAAATTAATGTAGTACGAGGGGTTGAACACAAGGAGACGGGAATTGCGCTATGAATTGCTATGAAAAGACTACTATCAAAGTCGGTTTAATGGTTGGTTTAGTTTTGATGTTTAGCTAAAAATGATGTAAATTAAATAATATTAAAAGAGTCTAGGGGAGTCGGGTCACTCATGCAAATACCTAAATGCTTATGTTAAACATAGGAATTCTTAATATTGTTAATTGTTTAGGCTAAAGACACCCATCTCTCGATATTAGTGTCAACCTTAGGTCGGGTCCTAGAGAACTTTCGTTATGACTAGAGTCGCCCTAGTACACATGCTTAGTCTAATCCGATTCCGTGCCTCTCGACTTATAGAATGAATTAACAAGATTAATCAATGTAATTGGCCAAATAACAAAGATTAACAAAACAATACAAGCATGTGATGGAAACAATTTATCAATATTAATTCATCCTTATTTTAACATTTACAACTTACTAATTGTGCATGGCTTCCTTAATCCCTAGACAAATGAAACTACTCACTCATGTTGATGATTAAACTAATAATATTTGATATAATAATCACGATGAATATGAAAGTACAAAAGAAAACAACTTGTTAATAAAATGTGTTATACTAAGTGAATGAAATTACTACTAATAATTCTAATGTAAATAACAATGAAATCTTGGTTAACTAGTGATACGATTAACTAAATTACTTGTAAAGTAAATGACGAAAGTGAATACTAACATAAAACTAGAATTAGAATTACCGCAATCGAGAAGTATAACTCGGAAATGAAGAACAAATAACCTAAATAGCTTGAATGGAAAGATTGAATTACAACTTGAAATGTAACCAAGTGTTTGAGCAAAGTAATAACCAAATGTTTAACTAAATATGAAACTAAGAGAAATTTGTGTGCTTAAACTAAGGGAGATGTAAGGGAGAAATATGTGTGAAGATAGTGTAAAAGATGATGAAAAAGATATCCCTAAGTGTCGAAGTCCCTTTCCTTTATATAGGAAGAGGGACTTGAAACGTATGCATTCACAGAGCTCAAACCCCAATCGGGGAATGGGAACCCCGATCGGGGTTCACTACAAGAAAATGCTTCATTAGCGACGGAATATTTGAGACGGACATAAATATCGTAGCAAAAGAGACATTGCGACGGATCCTGCTACGGAAATTCAAACTTGCGACGGAAATTCCGTAGCAAGGTTTTCAGCCATGGCGCCTAGACATTTCACATGGCGGGAACGTCTGCGACGGAATTTCCGTCGCAAGTCCGTCGCAGATATGCAAACTTGCGACGGAACTAGCGACGGAAATTCCGTCGCAAGTTCAAATTATTGGATTAAATATTCTAACTGAAAAAGGACATGTGGCAGTTTGCTTGCGACGAAATTGCGACGGAAATTCCGTCGCAAGAATTTTTAATAAATTTTGCGACGGAATTGCGACGGAAATTCCGTCGCATGATTTGTTGATATATCCGCACAACGCTCTTTCTCTCTTCCCGTGTTTCGTTTAATAAAATCCCAAATCGTCCATCTCACCGGAGCCACCCCCAAGACCACCGGCGCCAACCCAACCCCACACCACCGGAGCCGCATCTACACCACCGGATCTACCCTATACGTACGCCCCTCTTTCTCTCTCTCCCTCTTCTTTAAATTGGCTTTTTTCAGATCTACCCTTGCCGGCACCACCACCCTCCCCTTGCCGGCGCCACCCACCCCCTCCCCTTGCCGGCGCCACCTACCCCCTCCCCTTTCCTTCTTTTTCCCCTTCCCCTTCTTTCTTGTCTTTCCCTTATTCCCCTTTCCTCCTTTTCCTATGCCCTCCCTGCCGGCGCCGCCCCTTCCCTCCCGGCGCCACCCCCTCCCTGCCGACGCCACCCCCACCCTGCCCCCTGCTACAATGGCCTCACCCCATCTGTCCCTCCCTCCTTTAAATTGTTATAATTATTAATATAGTATAATTATTACTTCCTCCGTCCCGATCATTTGTTTACCTTTTCTTTTGGCACAATTATTAAGGAAATGGTAGAGGACCATTTGTGGTGGTACTTGGTGGACGACATGTGGACAATAGTCCCATTGGGTGATCAAATTACTCATAGATTATCTTTCTAATATAGAAAGGTAAACAAATGAATGAGACACCCTAAAGTAGAAATGGTAAACAAATTACACAAGTATAGTTTATGATACTATAATTAGTATAGTTTATAATTAGTATAGTTTATGTTAGTATAGTTTATGCTACTATAACTATTATAGTTTATGTTACTATAATTGTGTTTATTTTTATGTTTAAGTTTGCATTATTATTGATTAATTGTGTTGTTCATATATGATAGACCTAGTACCCGTTCAAGAATTATACATTAGGTGTAATTCTTGAATAGTCCCCGTTTTGGGACTGTCTTTGAATCTTTCATGCCATTTAGGTGGTAAATACTAATTATTTTTTTAATTGTTATTTGACGATTAATTTTGGTTGACAGTTCTTTTAATGTTCTCTTAATACATATGTAGAGTGACAAGTCATTCAACATTGTGTATTTGGAGAACTGTAGGGAACTGCTGCCGAATATTCGTCTCATAACAATTAATTAAATGATTAGTATTTACTAATGGTATGAAAGATTCAAAGATGGGTTTAGGTTGGAGAGATAAGGACCCCATGAGCTCGAAATATTGTTTTTTTTTTGCAGGTTGAAGATTTTAGATAGTTGTTGTTGTTGTTGTTGTTGTTGTTTTTGTTGTTGTTGTTGTTGTTGTTGTTGTTGTTGTTGTTGTTGTTGCTGCTGTTGTTGGAGGTTGGAGGTGTTGTTATTCAAGTAGTGATGATGAATAAGATTATTTCTAATTCTTATATTAGTTGAAACTACTTTTTGTAAATGTATGGGCGTTTGCAAAACACTTTCATTTTAGCTGTTGACAGTTGTTTTTATTATTCATTAATAAGAAGATATAGTTTATTCTTATTTAACTGTACATGTTTGTTAATTCATGACAACTTTGAATACTTTAGCTTTTCTCTATATGGCGGGCGGACGACGAAGAAGAGGTAGTTGTAGTAATGTAGGAATTAAAGCACAGGAGGATGAGAATGAACAAGTCAATGACGGGAACGTGCAAACGACACAGGTGGATACTACTACTCGCAGAGTCCACCTCGATCCGGATGAGGAAACGGGTGTCTGGTAAGACTAGTTCACTTTTACTTTAATTGTTTAATTATAATTATGATTATTTTGAAATATCATAATATTTATATATAATGTATTTAACTATGATAATTAATTTCAGGTTCAGTGACTCAGATGTGGTTAAACTGATATCGGAGACCATAACCTGCGGGTAAATGGAACACGCGTCGAACTGGAAAGATGCGTCAAATACTTTGCGGTCGTCTTGATGGAACTGGTTTGAGGTATAATTATTTAAAATATTATAATTATATCTATTTAAATTTGTTTTTCTCAATTTATCTTTGTTATTGATTTTTTATTTTTTTGTTTATTTACTTATATTTTCCTAACTTGATGTTTTTAATCATGACAGCAAAGGGTTTCTTTCGATCCTTGCCATACAGATATGGTAAGGAAAGCTTGGGAATATGCCATGAAGACCCGTTTACGTCATATGATCTACCGAGCCTCGCAGAAAGACGAGGAGCACAGACCGAAGTGGATTCCTTTGGACTTATTTAGAAATCTTAAGAATAGGCCCGTCGAAGATCCTTCTTTCGTTGCGAGATCTGAATCAGCCTCGGCTAATCGTAGTTCGGGATGTGAAGAGAAGGGAAAGGCGTAGCCTACTCACATTATGGTTAGAAAAAACACCTTGACACTCATGGACGAAATGGTAAATATCTTCTTTTATTTTTTATTTATTTATCTAATTATAATTTAATACTTACATATATATATCTATGTTATACTAACAAGTATTTAAATTGTAGGTCGGGATAATTCATCTGATATCCCAAATGTCGTGCAAGTCTAAGAGAAGACAAAGAAGCACATGATCCGTGTATGGTTATAACAAAAAACAGCTGAACTCTTTGTAAGTTATGCATTATTTCGCTAATTGATTTATGTTTGTCATTTATATTTAATTACATTAACTATTTAAATGACAATTACTAATTCTGAGCTTGTTTGTGATGCAGAATAAGATCATGTCAAAGAAGTCTGAGCTTCAAAGTCAAGGAGTCGAAAACATCGACGATAATGAGATCTATTATGAGGAGACTGGATTTGACGAGAAAGGAAGATGCTACGGATTGGGACCAGCGGCGGATTATTTGTTTGACCATCATATGCACTCTGTTGCTACCTAGCCCGACTCAGTACACCCAAAATTTGGCTACTAAGTTGTCAAAGGAGAATGCGGCACTTAGGAAAGAGCGCGACAAGCAAGATTGAAGAATTGCAGCTATAGAAGAGTACTTGAGTCAGGTTGTAAGAAATTCTACTCACAGCTGCAGAACTGGAGGTCCTAACCAGGGTCGAGAAACAGTCAATTTTTGCGACGGAAATTCCGTTGCGAAAGTTGACTTCCTCTTTGACTTGGCTATAATGGTGGCAGTCAAGTCAAACAGTCAGTCAAGTTTTGCGACGGAAAATTCCGTCGCAAAACTTGACTGACTGTTTGACTTGATTGCCACCTGCCATCCGTCGCTATTTCTATAGGCGACGGATATTCCGTCGCAGATAACTTGCGACGGATCGCAAAAACTACTGTTTGCGACGAAAATCTGCGAGGGACATGATCCGTCGCAAATCCATCGCAAAACTGTTTTTGGCGACGGAAATACCATGTTTTGCGACGGATTAATCCGTCGCAAAGCGAGCTTTCTCTTGTAGTGGTTCCACTAACCCAGCTATAATTGCTTAATTACTCAATTAAATGCTTGGGGAATCATATGATATGCCTTTAAGCTCATTAATTCTCCGGTTAATTGCATAGTCTTGACACCCCATGAGCATCCAAAGAGCATCCCTATGTTGAGTTATGGACTCCTTAATTTGGGCTTCATTTTTGTTTCTCATTTGCATATCAACCCGTTTCACAAATCTTCATGCTTGGGCTTGTCTTTCTCCATACTATCCTTTCATGGTCCATCTTACTTCCATTAGCTTGGTGGACTTTGGTGCTTGCTAATGTGCTAGGAAAAAGCCTCTAAATGCTTAGATTCCTACAAAACGTAGCAAAAACGAGCAATGCACCTCGAACACGTAATTAGCTCACAAATATACTAAAGAAAGTATAATAATCCTGTAAAATCGAGCTAAATTATGGAGTAAAATCATATAAAAACTAGACATATCATGTATTGCAGTCGTCTTTTCAATATTTTTTCATTATTACATACTAAGATTTGTTACAAATTGTTTTGATGTTCTTAGTTTCAAGTATACGCGACATTTAATATTTAAAGCCTAATTTTTATTTCATTAAATGTTGTATTTTCGTAGAACATTTTTAACATTTAATCCATATCTAAAATAATCGCTACTTTTTCCATTAATTTAATTATTTACACATTATTTGATGTTTTAAATAATCACAACTATTCTAATCTTGTATAGCGTTTTTATTCCATCGTAAGCAAATTACTTAACAATTAGTCAAATTTATGTCACGAATAACAAATGATATTTTATTATGGTAGGTTTCCCTTTAGTTGCTACTTTATTGTATTGAAGTTATTTGTTTTTTTAGTTTGATATATATTTCGAATATCAAACTGAACATTGGAATTTTTCATTTGTTGACTATGTTAAAATTTTATTGCATTATCAATTTAATAATGAAAGATATTATTAATTATACTATCAAGTTCATTAAGGCATTTTTAAAATAATGCTCAAAAAATAAGTATTTGTCGATTTGGGTCGGGTTCAAAACTATTTATCAAAATGTTGTCCACGTAGGCTCGAGTTTCCAAAACTTGAAACATGGAACAAAGACGCCATTGGGAATGGCGTGTCTTTAATTATTACTTTTTTCCAAATTTTTTTTTTTGGAAAAAAAAAAAAAAGAATTGTACTGTTCACAGACACGGCAATGGGAATGGCGTGTCTTTTTCAGAAAAACCGACATTCCCAATGGCATGTTTGCTTTTAGTCCATTTTTGTAAGTTTGAATTTTCCTACTCACTAGAAACACGTCATTGCCAATGGCGTGTTTTCTCAGTGTTTCTGGTTAGCGAAATCCGAACCTATGTGGACACTATTTTGATAAATAGTTTAAAACCCGACCCAAAACGACAAATACTTATTTTTTTAGCATTATTTTAAAAATGCTTTCAGAGATATGGTCAATCATCATTAATCAGATAGATTGTTGTATATGAAGTATAAATTACGAACAACGAACTCGTTGCAGTTATTTTGTACTTCTTCCATCAAAAATAATTGATATACTCATATAAAATTGTTTAATTAATTACCAAGTGAGAAGTGGTCTCATAAAAATCATACTTTAAAGGAGAGCTTGCCACATCATATTTGTGGTTGTTCCTTTTATAAATAAGGATTCATCGTTCTAACCCAAGACCCGAGACTAAATAGGAAGGGATTAGGGGTGTGTGCAGGTCCAAAATCGTCCGGCCCGGCCCTAAACCGGTATAGACCGCAACTGGAATTGTCGTGTTCTTGATTACCGGAGACCGGACCTTTTTTTTTGTTCCACCCTTGTACCGGACCTGTTAATACCGGTTCGGTCCGGGTTTAGCCTTTTTAGACCGGTTTAAGAATATCATATACATTATTAATGAATAAATCTGTTTTTCATTATATTGATAGTGATGCTAGAGTGTGAGCTACCAAGATATAGAAATATAGCTCTTAAATTTCAAATCAACTAAAGTAAACAAAACTATAATACTAGTTTATGCATGTCTCCTAAATTGTCAAAACTACAAAAGTCCAAATTAAGACATACTACCAAACAAATCTAATCTAATAATTCTAGTCCTACAGTGGTTCAAACACATCCATAGGTTTAAGTTTCAACTAGCCATCTTCATTCTTCAAACGTCCACCTCATAAACAATGTCATTCTCCAAAGTGACCTGGTTATACTCTGAAATAACAAGGAAATAGGTTAGTTTTCAGAAATAAAGAAAGTACTAGAGAAATGTTCAGCATGCTAATCGTTAAATTCAAAACTATCACTACCTTTTTGAAGGTCTGCCAACTCTTGTGCTTCTCTAAACTTTTCCAACTCCACGGTTGAAGCAGTTGTAGTAGTAGAAGTAGGTGAAGTCGTTTCTTTCGCTCGAATCCAATATTGACAGCATACTAGAGTTTGAACCATCTTTCATCATGTAAAACAATTCAATAAAAACTTCATATAATTAAAATCTTTTCAATTAACAAGAAAATAAACAGCTAAAAAATGAAGAAAAGGAAT
This sequence comes from Heliosperma pusillum, assembly GCA_022085475.1. Taxonomy (NCBI): domain Eukaryota; kingdom Viridiplantae; phylum Streptophyta; class Magnoliopsida; order Caryophyllales; family Caryophyllaceae; genus Heliosperma; species Heliosperma pusillum. Next base: position 10,235 of record JAIUZE010001379.1, on the reverse strand, counting down.
ATTCATTACCTCATGGGTCAAAGAACTCCTAAATGAATCGAGATGTCGACCTCCTGTACTGAAAACTGATTACGATGCAACAATAGACAATGATATAGCCAATATATCACATACCATGTGCGAAACAATTGGAAACAGATGGTCATTGAGTCGCCACCATGCCAATGTCTCAATTACTTCTTATCCTCTCCTAATACCTCATTTAAGTATCTCTCAAACTCACTTCTCTCATTCCCACCTGACCCTTTCAATCTTTTAGCCTTATCTTTAAGGCTTTGCACATAATTCATAGTTCCTCCTAACCTTGCATCTTCCTGATCTAAGTGTTGATCATTATTTATTGGTCCACTTTGAGAAGTCAAGTAAGAATATAGGGTTCTATACTCATCAAATAGAGAATAAGCAAAATCTTTGACATTACTAGCTAATTCCAACCCCTTTTGTTTTCCATATAAATCAGTTAGAGTCAACTCAACAACCATTAACTTTGAGTGTGGATCAAGGACCACAGCCATGTATATCATCATATTCATTTTTGGGATATTCTACGGTGTACCCTTGAATTTTTCGGTTTTCTATGTTGTACCCCTCTCTGTTTTATAATCTATGTTGTACCCCTAAACTTCTTACTTATTTCCGGATAATGACCTCTTTCAACTCTGCATTAACTTTATTACTTTCAAACAACCATATTTCGACCTTTATTCAACCTCATTAACGTCTTATTAGCATCCTCTATAAGTTGCATCACAAATCAGTTATAAGAAGTATAAAATACTATTAAAAACCTTCGTTAAGAAACATGAAATGATAATGGAGATTTCGTGAATTGTTTGTTAAATTCGTATACTATTTGGTGAGTTAATGAGTTAGTCGGCGAACTAATATGTAGTTGAGTAGGTTGACGAGTAATTGGAACGCTAGAAACGGTTTAGTAGCTTAATTAAGAAACTAACTTAGAAAAGACGATCAATACGATCATTGTATAGACTAATGTATAAAGTTCAGGGCTACATCATAGATTTTCTCAAATGTAGGGGTACATCATAGAAAACAAACAATCTCAGGGGTACACCATAGAACTTTCTTTCATTTTTTATACTTCACCCAAATATTTATTATATTTCTTTTTCATCAAAATAGCCATAGCTTTAAAATCTGCTTCAGGATTGTTCACCCATTTATTTAGCATGTCAAAAACAGGTGCAATCTCAAAAAATCCTTTATTACTCTTAACATTTAAAGAACCAAATATTCAACGAGTCATCAAGTAAGATCTTTCCAAAAACACAACCATCCTCCCAACCTTTTTCTAATCATCGGCATTAGGAGGTAGTTCATTAGTTGGAACATTCTCCCCATCAGGTAAATTCAACCGATCAAAAACACGCTGATATTTCAAAGCAATTTCAAGCATAAGATATGTCGAGTTCCGCCAAGTAGGCACATCAAATGACAAAGACAATTTGCAATCAATATTAAGCTTTTACACCAAATCCTTAAATCTTTGAAGTCTATCACGTGAATTTTTCACATATTATACAGTTGTTCCAACTCTATCAATGCACACACCATGTTCCTTAATACCATCCAAAACAATAAGATTAATAATGTGAGACATACATCTTACATGTAAATGTTTTCCTTCACTAATGCCCCCAGAACGTTGGACCATCTTTGTCAAATATGAACATGCTACATCATTTGCAAGAGTTATCAACTGTGACAGTAAAAAGCTTATCCTCAATACCCCAAGATTCTAAACAAGTCTCAACAGCTTTACCGATAGCTTCACCCTTATGACTAAATATAGAACAAAAGTTAATAATTCCCTTATGTAGTTGTCAATCATTATAAATGAAATGTGCCGTGAGGCACATATAATTTATTCTTTGAATTGAGGTCCAAGTATCAGTAGTCATAGAAACGTTTTGGCAAGAATTAGTTAACAGGTTTTTCAAACTCAACTTTTCTTCTGAAAAAAAGTTTAGGACAATCACGTGCAACCGTAGTTCGTGAGTGAATATGAAATCTAGGACAAGCAACACTCATCAAATGTCTAAAACCTTGCTTTTCAACATGTTTAAATGACAATTCATCAACAACAACCATATAAATCAATGCATCCCTAACATCTTTGAGATTTATCGTCCCGTATTTCAATTTACCCTCACCCTCTTCACCATCTTTACTTAAATCCCCAGGTTCAAAAAATAACTCAGCTTGTTTTCCTTTACCTCTGTTAGCAGGATTACGAATGCATTTCTCCCAATGCTGTTTAACATTCTTTGAACCATTCACATTAGAATCAGCAACAAAAGTTTTATCACAAAACATACACTCGGCGCGAAGAAGTTTAGCCCCATCTTTGAACCATTCACATTGGAAACAATAGCAAAAGTTTTATCACAATTATTTCAAACGCAATATAAGATTAGAATAGTTGTGATTATTTAAAAACATTAAATAATGTGTAAACAATTAAACAATTAAGTTTTTTCACAGCAAATTTTTCATTTGTTGACTATGTTAAATTTTATTGCATTATCAATTTAATAATGAAAGGTATTTATTAGTTATATTATCAAGTTCATTAATCGGTTCAATCATCAATAATCAGATAGATTGTTGTATATGAAGTACAAAATACGAACAATGAACTCGTTGCAGTTATTTTGTACTTACTCCATCGAAAATAATTGATATACTCCTATAAAATCTAATATATATAAAAGGAATAACAATTTTTGGCTTTCTATTGGCTGCACAATTTAAGGAAGAAAAAAACAAAATTGACCCAACGAACTTTACTCATAATTAATTACTCTCTTTCTTCATTTCCTTCTTTTCTACTCTAATTTCAAAATCTAATAAAAAAATTTGTTTTTTCATGAAATATTTCGGAAAATTTAACATAGTGGATCTAAACATTTCGGAAAGAATTACCTATATCTAACTCAAAATCACAAATAAAAATTATCAAAAATTTTGATTAAAGATATAAATATGAAAACCAAATCATACGAAGTAATCACTATCAACAAATTTATATGTACAGAAATCCGGTTAAATAAGAAAAACAAAACAATTAACTTAAATTAAATTTATAAAATACATGAAAAAATCAAAAACAAAATGAGCTTTACGAAAACAAAATTCCAAAAACGAGATTAAAACAATTGTATGATCACAAATTCTAGAATAAGACGTCTCAAGGTGGTCTCACACCGTGAGACGACCCTATTCTATAAACACGTAACAAATGCTATTAAAATTGATCTACGCCCAAAAAATACAATGCAACACAGATAAAGTTGCAAATTTTATAAACAACAATAATAGGGCATATGAGATAGGTAGACTTTCAATATCAGTAATTGATAATTTTATAGAGTATGTTTTAGGTGCTTTAAAATAAGGCTCAATTGCAAAATACTACCTATTATAGTCGAGATTTTTCAAAATACTACATATTATGCCTGTTTGTTCATATTACTACCTACAAAGCTACAACTATTCCTAAGTTGATACCTAATAACTAGATTTAGCACTTAATCATCATTAAAAGGTCACTTTTATGGATTTTTCCCTTTCTTAATTTAATTCTAAATAAATTACCCATTATGCCCTTACTAATACTACCCTTCCACCCACCACCTCTAGCAACTACCACCACCTTCAGAAACCACCGTAAACCCACCACCTTCACCAGTAGCAGCAATCGTCACCAACCACACATGGAGTTTTCCGACCACTAAGTCGACGTCGAAGAAGAGCCGGTGACCATCTGTAACAACCCGAAAAGTACCCTATTTTTCTAGTGAAAATATTTTACGGATACTTTTCAGCAAATTTAAGTTTTTAATTTAGAATTTATTGTTTCAAGTCGAATTTTGAATTTCCGAATTCGTATTTGGAATTTCTGCGAGATTCCATGAGAATCCCGTTTTTAAGTCAACTTTGACTTTCGTTGACTTTTCCGACTCATCTCGTAATTTTAAAGACCGAAATTATATTTGGAAAATAATAAATTTAATTTATTTTTATTAAGATTTATTTGAATTTATGATAATTTAATATAATTATTTTGAATTTATTCGGAATTAAAGAGAAGGTTTTACGATTTAAACCCGAGCGTCATTTAACTATTCCCGAGACAACTTAAGTCCCGAAACAAACCCGAAACCCGACTTTGGCATGAGTCACACGCCCCATGTCATCTTTTTTCACTCACATTAGATATTTGAATTCTTTCGATTAAACTAATACGAATATCTAAGATATTTGTAACTTTCTCGATCCGTCAGTTTAAATTACGCAAATCGATTAAAATCAGACCCGGTTTCTTCTAACATCACACGGCTCCTCTCCTCTCTAATAGGACTAGATATTTTCCTTTCTTTTGATTACAATAACATAATATCTGATTAATATCTAGATATTTTATTAAACTATCATTTAATCTAATTATATCTAATTAATTACCTTAATATAATCATAAAACCCGAGTCAATCCCGTAACAACAATTTCAAAACCCGACTCATTAATTACCCTATAACTACATGGCTCACACCCACCATTACTCACTAACTACCTTTTCATTTTACAATAAATCAACTTAAGATCTAATTAATACTTTCTTTAATCGTTCTTCATCGTTCTTCATCATCGTTCTTGAGCAAAATCATCATAAAACCTTCATTTCTTAATTAAATCCGTCCTAACTTATATATCTAGAATCTCCTCTTCGCTCTCCATCTTCAAGTACGGTTTATTTTCAATTCCGTCAAAATCGTTTTCAACATTTAATTATGGAAAATCAAGTTTAAGTTCTAATAATGTTTTTCTTGTCATTTCTTATAGGGGAAGATTTTGAAAACGAGTTTGGTGACTCGTATATTTTGGGTGAAGATTAGTAGACGGGTTTATACTTCTTATTTTTTTGGTGCTAATTGATTTTGCTAGCTAAGGTAACGATTCCGATTTACTCGACGAATTAATGTCACATATCTTTTGTTTTTGTTCATGTCATTGTTATTTATGGTTTTAGTAGTAACATGTTAAGTAGGTATGATTATTATGTTGTATGGAATTTTTAACATGTTTAGTGTTCTTGACATATTTGAATGATTTATTTATAACCATGATTTTTGTATGAATGATGGTTGAATTGGATGTTTAAAAATGGATGTTGTTAATAAAAATCATGTTAGAATTTATTTGGAGTGGTGGTTGTTTTGGCCGTGTAAGGTGGTCACGGGTGGAGGCTGAGAACCGGCCGGTTCAGGCCTGGTTCAGCCGGTTCAGGCCGGTCCAGCCAGGTCTGGGTTGGTCCGGGTTTTGGTCTTTGGGTTTTTGTCGATACTTGATTGTTTTGTTGTTGTTTTGACGGGTTTTAATTATGTTAAGCATGCGGGAAATATTAAGAAACGGTTTTTAGAAAAGTCGATCAAAATAGCCAAAATAGGCCGGTTTATTCTCGGCCCAAAAACAGGTCGTAGGTCCCCCTCTAAACTTGTGACGGTTTTTGAGTTATTGTTATTTTACCGTGTTTTGTAATATTTAGCAAGTGGGAAATGTTAATAAGTAAATTATTTAATTAAAAGTTTTCATAATATTATTATTTCTCACATGTTAGAAGTTATAATACGAGATTGTAGTTTAATATGATATCCTTTAAGTCAAGCGGGTTTTGTATGATTTTAATAATTCACATGTTAGAAGTTGGAATAAATTAGCATGAGATGAATATGATGATTTTATGTTCAAGTTTAATTGGTAAAGACTCTGTTTCTAGCCGGTTTGACCAGACGGGTTTGGTCAAACTAAGATCTAGTCAGCCCCGTTTTGACTGATGACCCGTCGCGGGACTCGGGTCGGGGATTTGTCTTCAAGTAAGGTTTATTTAATGAATGAATGAGCCTGTAGATATGAGGCATATGAATTTTGATTATGATTTATATGCAATTAGTCACATGTTAGGAAATTGTTTCCGTGACTGTTTGATTATATGGTTGGTGTCGTGTTGACTAAGTACCCAGAGAGAATTATGAGTATATGGCGTCTTGACCATTCTAATTCTAAATGAGTATCTTGGACCAGGACATTGATAGGCCATACTATCTTTAACGAGCATACGGAGTTTATCGCTTGATAGCTTTTGTGTCTCGGCTTGGTGGGTTTATATCCAAGTCGGGGCATGGCTGCCTTATCCACTTTGGGAACGGAGCCAGCTTCAGTACTAGCCATCTCTGCTTAGGGGGTCGCCTAGTAGAGTTTCTCATAGACGGTTATGTCATGGGACGGGGAACGGAATAGCTGTTGTCGCTAGTTCTGATCAGTCTAGGACTAGGATGTTTTCCTACCTTGTGGTATAGCCTCGAGTTACAGAAGTCGACTATTGACGGTCCTAAGAACTTATGCCTGTTTCTAGAAGTATTGGTCTTTCATGTTTGATGATTCTATGAATCTTAGAAGGTGAGATGCAAGCCGGCTAAGGTTGATATAGTTTGGATTACCGGATGTTAACTGATTCACATGATATTATGTTTGATTAGGGTTTGAGTGTATCATGGCCATGTTAACGGTAACCTCTGAGCTAGCATACCAGCTTCCCTACCTCGTGTTATAGTTTATTATCGGATTCACATGATAGCTTTCATATGCTAGGTTATATGTTAGTTAATTGTTTCATAACATGAAAAGCATATCATATATGTTAAGTTTTTGTATTTTCAATATACATTGCTTTTATGTTATTCATGTTTAATTAAACTCGACATTTCGTGGCTGGGAGAACTCGGAGTTACTCCCCACTGACTGTGGCTTCCGTGTTTATATTTAATGCGGTTGGCAGGTTTGTGATGCATACTTGGGTACATTGACGAGCTAGCGAGCGAAGTATTTACCTTGGACCAATATTCGGTTCTTTAGGATTGTATAGTATTATACACTCTTTTATTTCCATATTTATACGGGAGATATGTCTCCCGTTTTGGATATTCCTTATGTATAATATTATTTCCTTTTTGTTATGAACCTTTTTATTTATGACACCTTTGTTATGATGAATATATTTAATAGTAGGTTCCGGTTTTAAAATTTACCGATTTTCACTAAAGTGAACCTATTAGAAACGTATTCTCATCTTTTATTTATTTAAATTATTTGTTTTAATTTTCCGCAAATTTGAGGGTGTCACACCATCCTTATTCACATCAATTCCCCACCACAAAAACTCTTCACTTCTTTATCTTACCAAGCTCTCCATCAATTACGATTTTCACCATCCCATCCACTTCATCTACTTCGCCATATTCTCTTTTCTCCTCTTTTATATCTCCAGTCTCACCTCTACCAAAGAGGCTCCAACACTTCGAACGATTCAGTGATGATAAACTTGACGTCCCCATTGAACCACCCAACATTCGGTGCTATCACTGGTGACAAATATTGGCCCTAGTAGCCGCCTGATCTCCTTTCCTCGTCGACGCCAATCACACCTCTGCTCGTTGTTGCCCCTAGTAGATGCCTCTCCTTATTTATATTTCTCTCTCTTCGTCGGCGTCAATTCCCCCATTTTTTCATGTAATCCTTGCTATTGGTGGTGATTAGGAGAAATGTGGTGTTAGGTGTGGTGAATATTGAAGAAGGTGGGGTTGGGTTGACATAATGCTTGTGGCGGTGGTTGTGGTGGTTTGGGGAGTTGATTTTTGGTGGTGGTAAAAGGATTTAAGAAGTTGATGTGGAATTAGAGTTTAAAGAGGGGTAAAATGGGTGTCCCTTGTTAATTTATGAGTTTTTAATTATTTTACCTTAATTAAGACCTAATTAAGGTTAATAGGTAGCAACTTAAGAAAAGTCGTGACTTGATAGGTAGTAATATGAATAAATAGACATAATATGTAGTATTTTGAAAATTATCAACTATAATAGGTAGTATTTTGCTATTTTTCCTTAAAATAATAAGATTGAGGTTATTTGAGTGAGTTATTTTGGAGATGCAAAATTGACATTGAATGGTGTAGTGAGGCTTGCCGCTTGAGTGATGGCAGGGTAAAAGTGATATGGGAGAGAGTAGGGCAAGGGTAACACGCTAGAAGGGGGTTATTTACATAGGATTATAGGAGTGTGTTAACTGTTAAGGTTTGATACATTGTTGGGTTGGACCGAGAATATTTAGGCTTTGTACATTTTTAACAATAAAAAAAAATTAATAGGTGGGATTTGTACATTTTTAGAAATGACAAATATCATCAACATTCAAAAAAATCGAAAGTTGATTGCAATTTTTTACTAATTTTCGTAAAAAATAATGAAGTAAAGTACAATCAAAGTTGATCTAAGCAAATGATTATTTCTTTATTAAAACGTAAATAATAATATGTTTGATGTCATATTAAGAGAAAATTGTTGATTACAGCCTTATAAAAACATCTTTTTGAAACTTACAGTCTTATATAATTTTTTTGTAAGTTACACCCAACTAATCACTTTTGATAAAAAATTACTGGCAAAAAATTCACTCCGACGGAAAATTCATGCAATTTTTAAATTTTGTCAATTAAGTTCATCTTTTATGACAAAATTGCCCTTACCTTCCTACACTTGCCTCATTTTCTCCATGGCTGCCAATCTGCCATTCTTTTTCTTAGTTCTCCCTTTCTTCATCATCTTCCCTACCAATTTCTCTCTCTTATCTCTCACATTTATGGGTTTCTGCTTATATTAGTTGTCATTAGAAGTCGTCTTTCAATCATGAACTACATGTATGATTTAAAAGTTTTTTTTAATTTTATCTCTATTATATGTAAAGTCTTTTTCCCCAAATTGGAAATAATTAGGGTTCATCAATTTAGGTGAGAAACTATGTTTAAACATGAACCCCAAAATCTAATTCAATTAATTCCATGAATAAATAAGAAAGGAAAAGAATTTGGGACAAGAAAATATTTACAGCTAACGCCACTAACAACCAAATTTAAGAGAAAATTAATTGAATTCTGGGTCCATGAAGACCTCCTCTTCAAACCAAAACCGTCTGATGATGTCACATGATTTGCCACTCATGATTCCTTGCCCTAAATCGACAATGGGGATGAGTTTTTAGTCAGATTGAGGGAAACTTTGAGAGAGATGGATAGTTGATGAGAGAATTTTGAGGAGAATGAAAGGTTTTAGGATTAAATTAAGTGAGAGAAGTAAGAAATAATGGGGAAGGAGCAATGAAGAGTTATAAGAAAAGGGTAGATCAGTCACTTTTTTAAAAATTTAACCGGAATTCTCAGCATGAATCAATTTTAAAAGAAAAGTGATTAATTGGGTGTAATTTTCAAAAATAATTATATAAGGCTGTATGTTTCAAAAAGTCATTTTTATAAAGCAGTAATCAACAATTTTCTCTCATATTAATTAGTTTAAGTCATTTAAGGTCAGCTATAATATTGTCAAAGAGATGAGAGAGAAAGTCGGAGAGAGAAAGCTCCTTCTTGAGAATCCTAGGGTTTTGTGCAAAGGCCAAAACTTCAATTAATTCTCTATCTCTTGTCAGTAAAATTAATTAGTAAATAGTAGGTATCATCTATTAATCACAAATAGTATTGTAATAAATTTTCTAGTAATCAATTATGGATGTGAACACTTTATTGTCTGAGACCCGTTTACAAGTCATGAATGCGATTAAAGATTTAAACTCTGAATGTGAGACTGGTGATACACGAACAAATGATTGGCAGGTTGTTGGGTCTAGGAAGAAGAAGACGGGTCAGAACAGTGTTCAGGCGGAGAAATTGGCACCAATAGCTGAACATGTGACTGAATCCTCCTCTAGTAAAGGTAATCTTCTCAAGCTCTCAATTGATGATGTCAAAGAGGAAATTGATTATTGGGCTACTGCGGTGTATGGCTATATTATGGGGGCAAATCCACCTAGAATGGTTATGGAGGGATATCTAAGGAGAGAAATGAAACAGTATAATCTAACAAAGATAGCTTTCTTACCTAATGGTTTGTTTGTGATTCGCTTTGAGACGGTTGAACACCAAAAATTGGTTCTGGATAGAGGTATTATGTTATTTGATGGGAAACCAGTGATAATGAGACCTTGGGATGCAGATGTGAAAATGTCTAAAGTCCAGGTTAAGACAGTTCCTATATGGGTTAAATTGATGGGCCTTGATTTGAAATTTTGGGGTAATGCTTGCCTGGAGAAGTTGTCGTCCTTGATTGGGAAGTA
>JAIUZE010001378.1:0-12857 GCA_022085475.1 Heliosperma pusillum | reverse complement strand
GGTCGACCGGCCCAGACCCCCATTTTTCCATACTTAATGAAATTTTGAGATTTTTGAAGACGGAGTTCCTGAAGACACTGATGTGCCCCAGGCCGGTCAGAGGCCCGGCGGCCGGTCGACTGGCCGGGAACGCAACATCGCAAAATCCGCCTCTTCTTCTAATTTCTTCCTTAATTTCGAGATACCTATATATACCCCCCCTTATTATTTTGTAAGTAGTTTTTACATTCTCCTTAGCACGAAACCCTAGAAATTTGTTACCCAAATTAATCCCTAATTACTCTCCTAATATTTCCCTAATCTAGTTTAGCTTCTCATTTCAAGTTGTTGAATCTAGTCTTTCATTTCAGTTTTGGGGTTTGTATTGAAGACTTGGGTGAAGACATTCCCCCATATTCATCAATATAAGTTTTGTTTGGTATAAATTTCTCGTCTTTTTTATTGTTTATGCAATTAATTTCCATTTCTAGTTTATAGTTCATCTTTTGATTGTTATCTTTATTCTTCTCATAGCATAATGTTGATTGAACTCCCCCTTCCCTTTAGTGCTTTGATTCCCTTTACCATGTGTGAGTAGATTCTCCTCTAGGGTTTAGGGGGAGCCTAAGGGAGGATCATATGGGGTATTAGGTTGGTTAATTAGTAAATTTGTGGTAAATGATTTGGGTATTGCCCATATGAACACCAAGTGTTTGATGAAATGGGTGAACGAAAGTTGCCATTTTATCAAACATGGTTTGATTTTCTCTTAAGCGACGGTGGTAGAGACGATTAGACTAAGTGTTTATATGGGTGATTTGAGACAAATGCGATGGCTTTGTTGATGATTATCGATTGTTGAGACATTAGTAATCGATTTTACTCGAATTATTTACCCCTTTGCTAGTTACCCGACTAACCCATTAATCCCCCTAAGGTGAACCCTTCACCCTAGTCTTTCCCTTAATTGTTTTCGTCTTTATTACTTAGCGATTACTTGTTTTTCCTAATTTTTAGTTAACTTTCCAATCCGTCATATTTTAGGCTAGAATAGGATTCAATCGAACTAGTAGTTGACCCCACCATCCTTGTGGTTCGACCCCGACTTCCGCTATCGCACTAGTTGGGTTTCATAAATTGTTTTGCTTGAGCGGTACGCGACAAATCGCTCATCAAATGGCGCCGTTGCCGGGGATGGCGTAAGGAAACTCGTAGTTTGTTTTGTGTCTTAGATTTAGCCAAGTTACTTGTTGTTTTTGTTGGTTTTTAGTTGTTAGATTATTTTTAGAGTGCCTTGCATTATTGTCTTTCCCTAGTGTGCCCAAAAACACACTAGGAGTCTAACTTGTTTTTGAGTTGCTTTGAGTGCATGCCTAGAGGTGAAGGTTTGTTCTTGAGCCATCCGGAACCCGAAAGGTTGTTTAGGACTCTCCGTGCCAATACACTTGCTCGGGTTAGGCATTCAAGAAGAGTTAGCCATCAACAAGCCAATACTTCAATTGCTTCTACATCCACTCCAACAATCGATTACCCACAAAACAACACCATTGAACCCATATTTGAAAACCCCTTCTACAATACACAACAAAATATACCACCAAATTCACCACCTACAATACCTCAACAACAAAATCAACCACAAATGACGACTCTACGTGATCGTAAGCGTCCCAACCACGATGATACCCAATCTCCAATAAATTTTGGTGTCTTGGCCCCAAATAATTTTGAGATTCACCCGGCTCAAATGAGTTCTATTGAGCGGGATAGCTTTGGAGGCCTCCCCGATGAGGATGCTCATGCCCACTTGAGAAAATTCAAAAGTAGGGTAGGAATCATGAAGAGGAATGGTGTGCCCGAGGAAACCCTTTGTCTAATGTTGTTCCCATTTTCTCTTAAAGACCGGGCGGAGAGGTGGTTGAATAACCATGCTCCAAACACTTTCACTACTTGGGATGACTTGGCTAAGGAGTTTCTAAGTAAGTATTACCCCGCCTCCAAAACGGCGATGCTAAGAAATGAGATAACAACCTTCCAACAAGAGGATGGAGAATCCTTGGGAGAAGCATGGGATCGGTTCATTGATCTACTTGCCCGTTGCCCTCATCATGGCATTGCGGATTGGTATGTCACTCAAACATTCTATCAAACTCTCCTCCCTCAAACCAAGGCTATGGTGAATGCTTCCGCGGGGGGAAGTTTTGATCATTTGAATGACCAACAAGGAGCGGCATTGATTAAGAAGATGGTTGAGTCGGAGTCTAGCTATGGTACTAGTTCTAGAGGAAATAGCTTGAGGAGGAGTTAAGGGGTATTGAAATCTAATTGTAATGTTATGATATATTGTTGTGTTGCTGAAAAATTGCCTACCACGGGATTCGAACCCAGATCCTTGTAATTAATCATTTTGATTTGATATATTAAATTCACATTTTTACCAAAAAAAAAGCTTGAGGAGGAGTTCTAAATACCCAAGTGAGAACTTTTCAAATGCGGATACCAATGCCAAGATTGATTTGCTCACACAAACTTTTACTAAGGGTTTTGCCGAGCTTCAAAAGGCTCAAAATCAAAGTCAAGGTCATCATGTGAATGAAGCTAGTGGGTCTTATGCACCTCCCATGGTGGAAGCTTATCAAACCCCTACTTGTGAAATTTGCAATGGGTATGGACACACCTTTGAAGTTTGTGGGAACAATTTTTCTTATAGCAATGAAGGAGGAAATGACTACCAACATGTGAATGCTTTTCAAGGAGTCAACAACAACCCACGGCCCTCAAGGCCTCAATTCCAAAATCAAGGAGCTTACAACCCAAATTCAAATTTCTATCATCCAAGCTCAAAATTTCCCCCAAACATGAGTTACAAAAGCCAAAATGTCTTAAACCCTCAACACACACAAACTCAACCTTCCAACCCTCCGGGTTTTTCCCAACCTAGAGGAGGAGGTCAATTTTCTAGAGGAAACTATAACAATCAATTCAACAACTCTCAACAAGGTCAAGGATCCAACCAATTCCAAAATCAACACTTCAATGATCAAGGGTACAATAACCAAGGTAACTTCCAAAACCAAGGTAATTGGAATCAAGGTCAAGGAAATTGGAATCAAAATCAAGGGAACCAAAACTTCAACAATCAAGGCCAAGGTAATTTTTACCAAGGAAATCAAAACAATCAAGCAAGTCAAGGGGTTCCCGATCAATCTTTCCAAGGCCAAGGGCTAAATTTCAACAACAACCAAGGGTCAAATTTCAACAATCAATGTTCAAGGGGGCAACAAGGAAATTTCAATAACAATCAACAAGGAAACTTTAACCACCAAAGAAGCAACAACCAAGGGTCGAGTAGTCGGAATGACTATGCTTTTGCCCTTCCTTTGACAAATCAACCCCACCAAGAGAATGATCCTTCAATAAGTGAAGTTTTGCAATTAGTCAAAAACATGGAAATCCAAAACCACTTGACTTTGCAAAATGTCACCAATGCTCACAAGAAAGAGGTGAGGGAATTAGAAGCTAGGTTAGCTTCTCAAGCTTTGAACAATCCTCAAAGGCCTCCGGGAGGTCTACTTGCTCAAGGGAAAAGCTCCAAGGATGCTTCATCAAGCCACCATGCATGTGCGGTGACTTTAAGAAGTGGACTAGTGCTTGATAATCCCTACATGGATATGATGAATGATGAGATTCCAAATGATGAGCATGTTGAGGAAGGAGAAGAACTTGAAGAGCCCTTTTGGACTCCCACCTTGGAGTCAAAAGATGATGGCAAGGGTGAAGATGATCAACCCAAAGAGGGAGAAGAAGGGTATGTCGAAATTATGCCTTATGAAGAGGAGATGAACAAGGATGTCAATGATGACGGAGTAGAGGTACAACCACTAGCAAGAGCTAAGGTAACCAAGAAAACTCCCATTCCAAAAGTATCTTTTAGTTCTCCACTTGTTGTTTCCGATATCCCCTACCCCTCTAGAGCTTTGAAAACTAAGGAAAACTTCAAGTTCACCCAATTTAGAAAAATGCTTGAGGGACTTGAAGTGACCTTACCTTTCACCGATGTTATATTAAACATGCCCACCTACTCAAAATTTCTAAAAGACATCTTGACTCACAAGAGAACTTTGGGTACCCAAGATGTTATGATTATGGAGGCGGAGTGTAGTGCTCTCCTCATTAATCCTAACTCTTTCAAAATGCCAAAAAAACTTGGGGACCCCGGAAGTTTCTCTATCCCTTGTGTCGTGGGGGGAGTCATGATTTCAAGGGCATTATGTGACAATGGTGCAAGTGTAAGTGTCATTCCCTTAACTATTGCTAAAAGCATTGGACTTGAAAGTTTAACCCACACTTCTATGACTCTACAACTAGCGGATAGGTCCGTTAAGCAACCTTTGGGTGTGCTTGAGGACGTACCCGTTAAAGTTGGCAAATTTTTGATCCCCACGGATTTCGTTGTCCTAGATATCCCGGAGGATAGCCACACTCCCATCATCCTTGGTAGGCCCTTTTGGCTACCGGAGGAGTCCTCATTGATGTGAGGGACGGGCGGCTAACCTTTAGGGTGGGAAACGAAACCCTTGAATTTAATCTTCCACATCTAGTGAAGGGACCAATGTTTCAAAAAGCATGCTCGGTAGAAGTCATTGAAGAAGTGGTTGAGAAGGTGCATGAAGAAGAGAAGCATGAAAAAGAAGCTCTACAAGTGGCACTCCATGATGAGGAAATGGGAGATGACCACGAGGTAGATGATGAGCTAATGAAGAAGGTGGAGGGCCTTCTCCCTCCAAAGGTACAACTTAAGCCCTTACCTCCCTCACTTAAGTACTCTTTTTTAGGTGAGGGAGAGACTTATCCCGTTATCATTAATGCTAATTTAAGTGAAGGCCAAGAACTTGAACTTTTGAAAGTCTTGAAAACTCATAGGGGTTCACTTGGATATAGCATTGATGATATCAAAGGGTTAAGTCCTAATCTTTGCATGCATAGGATTGTCTTGGAGGAGGGTAGCAAACCTAAGGTAGATGGGCTACGTAGGTTGAACCCTAAGATGGCGGAAGTGGTAAAAAGTGAGGTGATGAAGTTGCTAGAGGCCGGGATAATTTACCAAATAACCGATAGCTCTTGGGTGAGTCCCGTCCATGTAGTGCCCAAGAAAGGAGGGGTAACTATGGTGGAACAAGAGGATGGGACTCTCTTAGCTTCTAGACCCGTGACCGGGTGGCGGATGTGCATTGACTATCGCAAATTAAATGCCGCCACCCTCAAAGACCACTACCCCATCCCCTTTATTGACCAAATGCTTGAAAGGTTGGCGGGGCATTCTTACTATTCATTTCTAGATGGTTATTCCGGGTTTTTCCAAATCCCCATACACCCGGAAGACCAAGAGAAAACCACATTCACTTGTCCCATAGGAGTTTATGCTTATAGGAGGATGCCCTTTGGGCTTTGTAATGCTCCGGGGACTTTCCAAAGATGTATGACGGCTATTTTTGCCGATTTTCTTGAGAAGAGTATGGAGGTCTTCATGGACGACTTTAGTGTCCATGGAGACTCATTTGATCTTGGACTTGTGAATTTGTCTAATGTTTTGCAAAGATGTGAGGCGCACAACCTTGTCCTCAATTGGGAGAAGTGCCACTTTATGGTGGAGGAGGGGGTTGTGCTTGGTCACATCGTGTCTAAGAGAGGCATAGAAGTTGATATGGCTAAGGTTTCGGTAATAGACAACTTGTCACCCCCTACTAATGTGAAGGGAGTGAGAAGCTTTCTAGGCCATGCGGGCTTTTACCGACGTTTCATCAAAGATTTTTCAAAAATAGCCAAGCCTTTAACTTCTCTTCTTCTCAAAGACACACCATTTGTATTTGATGAATTTTGCTTGAGTGCTTTTTGTAGGTTGAAGGAGGCTCTTGTGACGGCTCCCATAATCCGATCACCGGATTGGAGCCTTCCCTTCGAAGTTATGTGCGACGCCTCCGATTATGCGGTCGGGGCGGTGCTTGGCCAAGTTGTGGACAAGAAGCACCATGTAATCTACTATACAAGCAAAACTCTTGATCAAGCCCAAGTCAACTACTCTACGACGGAAAAGGAGATGCTAGCTATTGTTCATGCCGTGGAAAAGTTCCGGCAATACTTTGTTGGTGCTAAGGTTGTGGTATACTCGGATCACTCCGCTTGAGGCAATTGTTAGTGAAAAAGGATGCAAAGCCAAGGCTCTTGAGGTGGATTCTTTTACTTCAAGAGTTTGACTTGGAAATTAAAGACAAGGCGGGGTCGGAGAATGTTGTTGCCGACCACCTATCTAGATTGACTACCGAAGATCATGGGTTGAAGGATGAGAGTGGCCCGATCAATGAGTGGTTGAGAGAAGATAGTTTGATGATGATAGGTGGTAAATCACCATGGTTTGCGGACTTGGCAAATTTGATTGTGAGTGGGTTCATTCCGGAGGAGTTGGATGCTAGGGCTAGGAGGAAGTTGAAGCATGACTCAAAACGCTATTTTTGGAATGACCCACATCTTTTTCGCAAGTGTGGTGATGGCATGTTTCGAAGATGTGTTCCTAGAGAAGAAGGTATGGAGATAGTTGATAGAATTCACAACTCGGCCTATGGGGGCCACCTTGGTACATCTCGCACCATTGCAAAGGTGTTACAAGGTGGTTTCTATTGGCCATCTATGTTCAAGGATATCCACTACTTTGTCAAATCTTGTGATCGGTGCCAAAGAACGGGGAATATTAGTCAAAGGAATGAGATGCCCCTTCAAAACATTCTTGAGATTGAGCTTTTTGATTGTTGGGGAGTTGATTTCATGGGACCATTTCCCAACTCTTGCGGGAATGAGTACATTTTGGTAGCGGTGGACTATGTGTCCAAGTGGATTGAAGCCGTCCGCCACCCCAACAAATGATGCTAAGGTTGTTATCAAGCTCTTCAAGAACACTATATTTCCGAGATTTGGGACCCCAAGGGTGGTGATTAGCGACGGGGGTTCGCACTTTAGGAAGAGCACTTTCAAGTTCTTACTTTCTTCCCATGGTGTCACTCATAAGACCGCTCTTGCCTACCACCCTCAAACTAGTGGGCAAGTAGAGGTCTCAAACCGTCAAATAAAAGCCATCTTGGAGAAGACTACAAGCAAAGGTAGGAAGGATTGGTCTCAAAAGCTTCCGGATGTTCTATGGGCCCTTCGCACCGCTTTCAAAACTCCACTCGGCACAACTCCCTACAAGCTTGTTTATGGAAAAGCTTGTCACTTGCCAATCGAGTTGGAGCACAAGGCATGGTGGGCCTTAAAGGAGATGAACTTTGATATTGATATGGCCGGAGAGCTACGATTTCTCCAAATGAATGAACTTGAAGAGCTAAGACTTGATGCCTACGAGAGCTCAAAGATCTACAAGGAGCAAACAAAGAAATGGCATGATGCCAAATTGGTTGATAAAGATGTAAAAGTGGGTGACCAAGTCTTACTCTATAATTCTAGAGTCAAGTTGTTTCCGGGAAAGCTACGCTCTAGATGGTCGGGTCCTTTCAAAGTTATCGACATTTCACCACATGGAGCTTTTGAACTTTGGAGCGAAGAAGGTGGTAATTTCAAGGTCAATGGGCATCGAGTGAAAAGATATTTTGATGGCGATGAAAAGGGAACGGTGGAAGTACTCTTCCTTGGGGATCCACTTCCCGAGGAGGAGTCTTGTTTGTAAACTCTTGAGATTTGATAGGTTTGGTGGAGTCCCTCAACAACCACCAATTTTTTTTGTATATAGCATGCATGTTAGGAATAGTTGTGAAGATTTGGATTTGTGTACTCGGGTTTTTCGTCTTTAGGAAGAAGTTTTAGGAAAGTTTGAAACACTTGTAGTCGGGTTTGGTTTGAAACCGTATCATTGGGATTATGTTGGTTGGGTGGATATTGTTGGTGACTTGGGTTTCTTTGGGATTTGTTGTGAATTTGAAGACGAGGTGAAAATATGAAGAAGTGCTCCAGGCCGGTCGACCGGCAGCCGGGGTGCCGACCGGCCCAGAGCACTCCAGAAGGTCAATTTTGAAGGAGGAAAATTAAGCAGCAGGTATTCCAGGCCGGGCGACCGGCAGCCGGTGTGCCGACCGGCCTGGAGCTCTTTATCATAGTTGGCGAGTTTTTGGCAAATTTTGAACTGTGTTCTAGGCCGGTCGACCGGCGGCCGGTCTGACGACCGGCCCAGAGCACGCTTGGCTGAAATTTCGAAGGTTGATTATTTTGATCTGAGGTCCAGGCCGGTCGACCGGCAGCCGGGGTGCCGACCGGCCAGGAGCACCTGAACACGAGAAAACTCAAAAAACCAGAAAAATCAAATTTTTGACTTGGGGTCCAGGCCGGTCGACCGGCGGCCGGTGCCTGGACCGGCCCAGAACCCTACCCGAGAGCATTATACAACTCGTGAAACCCTTGCTTTCTTCTCATTTTCTTCATTCTTCTTTCCTTCTTTCTTCTTCCTTCCTTCAAGCCTCCACAAAAACCCACAAAAAAACACACAAAAACTCACCTGCATCACCACCATACTCCATCACTACAACATCAAACCCACAAATTAACCCACTACATCAAATAAATTCATCCCAAAACCTCAAAAACCCAATTTTTCCCTCTTTCAATTGATTATAACGAAAATCTCCATGGCTCAACAACCACCTCGGAAAAGAACAAGGGCTCAACTTTAGGCGGAGTTGGAGGCTAGGCTCCAGCAAGTGACGGCGGGAATGGGTCCGGATAACGATTTTCCGGATATCGTCTTCGTAAGCGAAATCGCAAGAGGTAAATTTCAATGTTTAAAGCGTAGACCTCTTCCCCACTCCCGTTTTATTTGTCGGAATACTATGCGGAACCTCGGCCTTGATACGTTCACTCTTGAGCTTTTCAAAGGTTTGGGTATGGGGGAACTCTACGGTCAGCACTTCCGTACTTACCCCCGTCTCACTTGGGAGTTTTTGAGTTCGTTTAGTCATGAGAAGGATAGGAATACGGGTATGGTCAAAATTGTTTCCTTTCGCCTTCTTAATACTGCTTTTAACCTTCCCCTTGAGAAATTTTGTAAGGTTTTAGGGGTCAAATTTCATAAGTCGTACAAGGTCCCCGAAAACTTTAATGTGAATGACGTTTGGACTGCTATCTCGGGAATGGAATTTGCGAAAGGAACTAAGAGGCCGACAAATGCTTGCCACAATGCCCCTATTAGGTTTTGGCATAGGTTTATGGGTTGGACGTTGTTTGGGAGAGAGGAGTGTCATAATTTTAGGGCCGATGAGCTTTCGATTTTGGCGGCTTACTTGTTCCAAAAGCCAAATAAATTTGGAGTCAACATCGGTCACCATGTCGTTATCCACTTCCAGAAAATTGCCAATGACCCATTTAGCCCGACCGGAATCCATTTAGGGGGAATTGTCACCAAGATTGCCCATGTCCTGTGTAGAGATGCTCTAGATGAGCGTAATTTGAGGTGTTTAGGGGGTTGCTCCTTGTTGACGGAGGACTACATTTCTAAGAAGCTTGAATGGGTTGTAAAGAGAGTTGAGGACGGGAAGACATATTGGAGGGTTCGAGGGGTCAATTCTATCCCCCTCCCGAATGGTGCGGCTATGAAAGTGGTTCCTGATAGCGCGCACTATCTCCTTCCCCTAGTGGAGGAGAACCCTCCACCACCACCTGAGGAAACCCCGGAAGATCCTTTAGCTCCAGTTACCGCATTTAGGCGAGATCCTACTGCCCCCGTCACTACATATCGGAGAGAGGAGCGGGGCCCCACTTCCACCACCTTACCCTATATGAGCCCCTTCTATCATCAGCAGCAGTGGCGTCCTTGGCCCAATTCATCCCAACCCGACGCATCCACTTCCACCACTACCAGTTACCCACCTTTGGATCCCTCCTTGATCCAGTTCATGGCCGATATGACTTTGGCCTCCGAGGCAGCAGCTACGGAGAGAGAGGCAGCGGCTAGGGAGAGAGAGGCAGCGGCTAGGGAGAGAGAGGCGGCAGCTAAGTGGCGAGAGGAGGAAGCTCGGGATAGAGCTCTTTTGTCGCAGCGGATGGACAGGATGTATTATGACTTGGCTCTTGGCCAATACCCTTCTTACGATAATTGGTGTAGGGAGGGGTATAGGGAGCCAGTTGGCCCACATCCGTCCTATTTCATGTGGCCAGAGGACGGGTATGATCAGGGTTCTAGGGTGTTTGGTGATTTCAATATTCAGCATGACTATTATTCTTCTGCGCCGGTTTTTGCTCAGCCGGTAGTTGATGAGGAGGAGGTGGACCCAGAGATTGCGGCTCAGAACGCCGAGTGGTTTGACAGGATGGGTCCACGGTTCGAGATTGTGGAGGGTGGCGGCTCTGGTTCGGGAGCCCAAGATGTAGATGCGTCTTTTGCTGAGGCTAGTCATGGCCAATTTGATACTACATCCTCTGATTTCACTGGATACTCTTGAGGCCGGAAACCCATGAGTATGATCCCTTTTAATCCAAATCTTCATCATATTTATATTTTTGCATGCATTTAGATAGTTGTATTATATCTCAGTTTAGTTATCCATTTAGTTGCATCCATTTAGGCTTGCATTAGAATTTAATTTTGTAACATATCGTCACATATTAGCCTTTCATCCATATAGTGTAGTTTGCATTTACTTAGATCATGACATTGTATTATATCATTTTGCATTTAGTTTTAGGAATTTTATTTAGTTCATGCATTTACTTAGAGCTAACCCTCTTGTATATATTGCTCATATTGTGATTATTCATCAAAAATCAAAAACCCCAAAAACAAGTTCTTATTTTTCAAAATATTTAAAAACCCAAAAACATGTTATTTGCTTTGAATTCACCCCTCACACCATGTAAATGCTAAGTGTGGGGAGGGAATTCCCGAAAAATTGAAAAAAAAAAAAAAACCCAAAAAAAAATTTGTTTTGTTTTTCCTTTTCTTTTTTTCTCTCCTTTCATATTTGAGTCACTTACTCGGGGACGAGTAAGACTTAAGTGTGGGGAGGATTTTATTTCTTTTGTATATATCGTTGATTTTTGAAAAAAGTTGAAAAATGCCTAAAAATCGAAAAATTTGAAAATTTTCAAAAAAAATATATGTTTAGATTAGTTTGTATATAGTTTATTTTGTATATATTGCCGTGTGTTTCTTTTTATCTCCATCCATAGGTGCGCCCCACATCATAAGAGGCACGAAAAAGGGAAAATGAAGACGCTTTGGTGAGACCTTTCCTCCTTTTCTTCTTATTTGAGGATGAGATGTGTTGATGACGATGTTGTGGATTTTGTTGATTGGCGTGTGTGCCACTTGTGTGCTGTTAGGAGATAGCATTAGCTTATGTGTCATATAGTCGGTTAGGGCATGTGCATTTAGGTTGTATATATGCTAGATTGCATCATGGCATATAGTTGCATTTAGAAAAATGTTTTAATAATTGTCTTTTTGGAAAACTTGTTGAATGTGCATAGTCCCTTTTTGCTACTGTTTTATTCATAAAGTGTTCATCTTAATCGTGGAATTTTAGACGCCCTGGGTTGTGCATTTTTAGTGAGTTTTAACCCGTCTACTAATGCCGAGTCACGAGTTTGCGCTTATTCCACCTCGACACCCTCGATTGATGTGATTATTCCGATGGTAGAAAGGATTCTTAGGTGACCGTTCTTGCTATGCAACCAACCATGATTCATTGTTCTTCCACTTTTGATCAAAAAAAAAAAAAAGGAAACAAATCAAACCAGCTGAAAATATTGAGTCAATTATCATCTTTTCTTGTTTTCGTTGAGGAAGTGCAAAACGGAACTTCTAGGGATTCTAGTGGGCCCATATCTAGGCCCCCTTTCGATGCCACTACGGTGGGGATACCCCTATTGTTGGTTCCGACCGCATGTCCTTGACGGAAACCGTGTGCTTTCATGCCAAAAATTGCAAACCAAAAATTGCAAACCAAAATGCAAATCAAAAAGAAAGAAAAAGAAAAAGAAAGCAAAGTGTGAAATGAAAAATTTTCCAAGCAATAAGACTCAAATCTCAATTTCCTTTTATCCTTCTTGAATCATTCACCTTTGAAGTTGCATAGTGAGACGGGAAGACCCTTGTGTCTCATTTATTTGAGAAACGTGAATTCCATTTGCTATTGTGCTTAATAACGTCACGAGGATTTCATTTCCATCTTCCATTTTATCGCTTTTGGCCAAGCAAATAGTAGACGGGGTTCGAAATTTTCATTAGACTTGCACCGCTAGGAGGCGAATATTTTTCCATGCTTTATGATATTAGTGGCTTACAAGGATCATGCATTATTTAAACGGTTTTCCTTTTAGATAGTTCCGTCACATGGATGAGGCATGTGATTTTTCTTTTGTTAGATGCATCTTTGTCGTGTTCTTACGTGTTTTTCATTTGGATGCGTCGAGATTTTGAGCAAGCCCCTACTTGCCTTGCAAGGAGGTACTCTACCTCATGAGTATCTCGTTGTGAGTTGAAGGGACGGAGGAGGCCCGTTAATTGCCTACCGTCGGATATTATTAGTAGTTTAGGTAGTAGTCTTAGTATTAGTGTAGTGTTGAATAAGGGTACTTATGGGTCTCGAATTTTGTTTACTTACTCGAGGACGAGTAAGTCTTAAGTGTGGGGAATTTTGATAAGCATTTAATTAGTCACATTTTTCCCTCATTTTCGTCCCCATTTTGGTCCGTTTACACGGATTTGCGTGCCCTTGATTGTATCTGCTTCCCGTTTTCCCGTGCTATGATTATCGGTTTTAATTTGTAGGAATTAAGGCGGAAATGAAGAAATCGGAGCAATAGGGTCTTGCATGAGTCGGGATTCGAAGATGAGATGAAGA
>JAIUZE010001377.1:0-45596 GCA_022085475.1 Heliosperma pusillum | reverse complement strand
ATGGCTTTTAATTCCGCCATATAATTACTTGGAGGTGGTGGAGGTGGAGCTTGTTGAAAGTTTTGGCCTCCTTGATTTGGGCGGTTATTTGCTTTGAGAATTGCGATTTTGAGGAATCACATAAGATGAACCTTGTTGCTGAGAATTGCGATTTTGAGGAATCACATTAAGAACATTCTGTCTTCGGTAGGAGAAATTTGGATGCTCTTTCGTCCTTTAATTATAAAAGTTAGAGTACGTTGTACCTTACTTAAAGGATTGAAAAGCAAGTACTTGTTCAACCGTACTCATACACTCTACCGCATTATGCCCCATGGTACCACATTTTTCATAGGGTGACTCTTGTTGAATCATGGCATGGACCGTTTGTTTATTTTCCAGAGATTTGGAAGTTTGTAATTCGGCAATTTGAGCAGTTAATGCGTCCAACTGAGCTGCAATGATATTGTCCGAACTTGCGCGCCTCGCATTAACCGTGGGATTGCCATACTCAGCAGTGTGAGTAGTTATCTCATCAATCAACTTCGAAGCATTAGCATCGTTAGTGTTATTTTGGAATCTTCCATTGCCAGCAGAATCTAGCAATGCTCTCTGATCATCATATAACCCGTTGTAAAACTGGTTGCATAGGAACCAAGTATCAAAACCACGATTTGAAACGGATTTGACAAGCTTCTTGAAGCAAACTCATGCCTCATTAAAGTTCTCAGTGGAACTTTGTTTGAAGCTTGTAATTTGACTTCAGATGGCGTTGGTTTTCTGTGGCGGGAAGTATCTTTTGTAGAATGCAAGAGCCAAAGAATTCCAATTAGTGATACCAAGTGCATCCACATCTAACTCACCCAACCAATATTCTGCCCCGTCGCGTAGCGAAAAGGGGAATAACACAGATGCTGTAGGAAATAGTGGTGTGGTAAGAGTGTCGATCTCAGGGACGGTTGGTGTCTAGAAATGATCTAATAGTCTACTAAGTCTCTTGCAAGTGACAATGTAATTTTGAGTTTGGATTTGTTGACTAAACTAAGTAACAACAATTAAAAACAACTAAAAACGACAAAAGGAGTCTAAGACGAGAAATATTGGATTTTTATCAAATAAAAGGAAAAACTAGGGTGAGTGGGTTCATATGGGTAGTAAAGTCGAGTGCAAGAGCCGATTTTAATAGTTGAAATGTCGTCTAGTCTAGGAAAATGAATTTAGGCTTTCGTTCTTACAATTCCTCCTCAAACCGACTCTAACTAGCTATCGCGTCACTAGATACAGCTTGCTAAACTAGCGGTTCTACGAAAAACCACGACTTTCGATCTTATGGTATTCGAAACAAGCGAGAGAATCATGCAAACTCAAGTAGGCATTTCAACAAACATGTTATAAGCATAGCTTGGAGACAAGACAATAATCAACTATTAACCCCAACAAGAACACATTAACTCATACTAGAACCCATAATCCCCCACACAAACCTAGCAAGATTTCTACTCAGTCATATTCAGAGGAAATTCAACATTAACTAAGAATTGCAAAATGAAATCAACAACAATAAACATTTTCTAATTAACAATGAGTAGATAACAAGAATTGAAATGAAAACTTAATTAAAGACAAGATTAAGTAAAGAAATTGTACCAACTTAGAGAAAGATGAGGACTTTGATATCAATAACCAAGATTTTGTCACAAATCTTTGAATATAAACCAAGTTCCACACTAAACGAAGTCGAAATTACTAATTAACCAACTAATTTGCTTAATTATGGAAGATTAATACAAGATTAAATACTAATTCTATGAGGGTTTTAGATCTAGGGTTTCGTGCCCTCTAATTACATTAGAGGGTCTATTTATAGGTTTACAAAATGGAGGAAGATGGGCTTCGAAAGGCTTCATGGACTGGCAAAGTCACGACCGTGAAATGGGTTTCACGGTCGTGAAACACGTCTCACGACCGTGAAACTCCAAGTCACGGTCGTGAGATTAGTGGCAGAGCAAGGTCTTCTTTCACGAACAAGTCACGACCGTGAAACAAGTTTCACGACCGGGACATAACTTTCACGATCGTGACTTGGAGTTTCACGGCCGTGAGCTGAAATGCTCGAAAATCAAACTTCTTGGAAAGGCATCTCACGACCGTGAGATACCTTTCAAGCCCGTGAAATGATCCTTTCCCTTCTTCCTTTGCTTGACTTTGTTGCTTCCTTCCCGGTTTCGCTTGCCTTGACTCGGGAGGGCTTTGGCGCATCGAGTAAGGCCTCCCAAGGTATGTGGGGCCCCCAAGGTATGCCGTGGGTCCTCCGAGTGATTCACCTTCTTTTTTGTCGATCAAAACTAGGTAGAAATCGCCTCAAATGACGGTTTACCTACAAAAACACGATAAAAGCGAGAAATATGCTAGAAGAAGGTAAAACACGTAGAAACGCTCTTAGGGAGCGCTAAAGGCAAGCAAAACGAGACAAAAAGGGGTGAAAATGTAGGGTGAAATGACACTTTATCAAATCTCCCCAAACAAAACCCTTACTCGTCCCGAGTAAGGATGAACAATAGTCAAGACCCTTAATTAACTACGCTAATCCTAACCGATACAAGGCAACTAACGGGCCTTGCTCCGTCCCTTCAACTCGCAACAAGGTATCCATGAGGTAGGATCCCTTCTTGCAAGGCAAGTGGGGTCTTTCCAAAACTCTGATGCATTCTAGGCATTGAAGCACACAAAACATATGAGAATGCATCTATAAAAGCAAGTGGCAACATGCCTCATCCATGTGCCGGGATTCATCTAAAATGGAAAAATTTCAAGCATGCAAATTCCTATGTACTTACTAGTTTTACAAAGAACTAGGCCTAGAAAGATAGAAATAAATCACCTCTTTATTGTGTAAAATTAGTATATTCGTTCACGTTCACTAGAAAGCTTTGTCAAGGGTGATAAGGCGGGATGGAAAGTGAGGGCCCCATGGTGTTAGAAGACACTGTAGGATCGGAATTTCGCCTCTCACCTAAGTGAAAGGAAGGGTCATCCCTTCTTAGCCATGTAACGTATGAGTAATCATCAAAAAGGTAAGGAAACGAGATGTTTGAGTTCTTATTTGATTTCTTTTTCTTCTTCTTTTTGTTTTTGTGATTTCTTTTTTTCTTTTTGTCTTTGATTTTTGCTTGATTTGGGTGCCTTTTGAGAGCAAGGTAGCCTAGCGAAAGGTGTGCGGCGGAGACCAACAATAGGCAAATCCTCGCCGTAGCGACATCGAGAGCGACCCCATATGTAGTGAGGGTACTCTAGAAGAGCCTAGAAGTCTCCATATGCACTCCCTAAGCTAGGACTAAGGCAAAGATATGCAAAATTTCAAGCTTTTCTTTTCAATTGTGTTTGAACTCAATTTTTGGACTAGTGATGGAAAAATTTCCTTTTTTTTGTCAAATGTAGTGAAATGTGATGATTGGACAATTACATGGCCTCGAGAGTCACCTAGGAATTTTCACACCATGGGGATGGTCAAGATGGTAAATGCAAGCCCTTGACTAGGCTCTAGAAAACGGTGCGAAAATTATACTAAAAATACACATTAAAAGGTGTTTCAAAATCTATTTTAATAGGCAAAGTGCTAAGCAAAAAAAAGTATCTACAAGGGTCTATCCAAGCTTGTTCAATTTCCAAATTAGGCATTCCAAAAAGTTCTCCTAAATGCAACTATATGCCATGATCTAGAATTAAGTAACATATATACAACCTAATGCAAATGCTCTAGTGAACTACGTGACAATTAATCTAATGAAACCCCCTAACAGCACATAAGTCACACAACCGCCAATTCATCAAAATCAACATCGCAATCATCAACAATTCCGCCAAACTCCTCATGTGATAAGAAGTAAAGAAAGAAAGAAGGGGAAGGAATAAGAACGATCATACCATGGCGGTCTTCTTAATCCCTTCTATAAATCTCTTAAGCGATGTGTAGCGGACCTATGTATGGAGGTTAGAAGAAAAAGCAATGCAAATATATACAAAGTAAGATATAAACAAGCTAATTTTTAGGATTTTTTTCAAACTTTTTCAATTTTTTTTGGATTTTTGAATGATTTTAAATGCAAAATAAAACATGTTTTTGGATTTTTTTTCAAAATTTTCAAACTATGAAAATAGTTTCCCATCCCCCACATAGGAACAAACATTGTCCTCAATGTATGAAATGAGATTAATGAAAGTAAAAAAATACATGTTTTTGGATTTTTGAATGGTTTTCTAAAAGGAAAAGAACATGTTTTTGTGTTTTTTAAATATTTTGAAAAATAAAAACTAGTTTTTGGGTTTTTGATTTTTGAGAAGTATTGACAATATAAACAATATATACAAGAGGGTTAGTTATGCAAATGAACTATTCTATATGAAATGCATGAACTAATCAATATTCCTAAAACTAAATGCAAAGTGATATAATAAAAAGTGCATGATCTAAGTGAATGCAAGCTAAACTATATGCTATCAAGAGTCTCGTTGCGGTGGTAAGGTGCATAAATGCAATGCCCCTCATGGGGGTACCCCCCACAAGAAAGTCTAGATAAAAAAGGGATACAAGGTGTGCCATATCGGAGTCTCGTCGCGGCGGTAATGTGCATAAATGCAATGCCCCTCATGAGGGTACCTACCACGGGAAATTCCAAAAATGGCACCTAAAAGTGCAACTACGTGATGCATGAGAATTATCTAAATGCAATGAATGTTGTTTGTCAATTTGGATTTTCCAAGAAGGAGCAAAAGATTGGTGTCCGATGGGATGGACACCCGCCTCCAATGTTACCGAGGCCAACCAACACAACAATAAAAATTTACATGTTAAAGAAACAATTCATATCAATCAGGAGAGAAGGAAACACGCACTAGAGGGGAGGGGGTAGATGCTAAACAAGCCACCTAGACACCACTCCAACTCTTCCAATTATTAAACAAAACACAAAACCTCCTCAAAAGGTCATCATCTCATCCTCATTCTCATCCCCACCACCACCACCACCCTCTTCCCGATCCCCGTGGTCTCCCCCGGTCTCCATGCCGCCTACCCCTCCCTTTTCCCTGGTTGGGAAACAACACATCACGTTGTGCCCAGCTTGGCAAAAAACCGTTCGGGTCAATGTACACTTGGTTAGCCAGCAAGTAATAGTTGGGGTAGGAGGCATAATAATTGTTCACCCGGTCTTCATGCATGTTCAAATGCATGTTTTGCATGAGACCGGTGAGGTAGTCACTCTGGGGAGAGATGGTAGGGTCGGGGTGAACATACCCCTGGTACTCAAAGGGGTAGGGGGGAATATTCACAAAACTAGGTGGGGGATATGGTGCTTGCAAATGTGGTAAAGGAAAAGGGGGAACAAGAAGGGTTACATGAGGTGCACTCTGACTTGGTGAAGGTCTGGGTCGCGGTCGAGGTTGCTGGGGAGACTCTCCCTCATCCCTAGCGCCACTAGAAGAGGCTCTACCGCCTGCCATCGTCACCGGTAGCAGGTAGCTAGGTCGCCTATCTACGAGGTTGCTCCTAGGCGCGAAAGTCGGGAGTCTATAACAAGGTAGGTAAAAGGGGGTGGCATCCTTGATTACCCAAAGAAATCCCTTAGCCCGGTCAATCCTAATCCAATTTGAGTGGATTAGGGAAGTCTCGTCTAGAAGTGCCCGGGTAAAGCCTCATACGCCCCATCACTATTGAAGTCGGGGTCAAAGTGCTTAGCCAAAAAAATTACCAAACCCCTTATGACCACCGTCTGCTTACGAGCCACGGTGGTCTTTCCCAACTTCCTCCACCTCCTAAAAATTTCATTCATAAGGGAAAAAGTGAAGGTTTCCCTTGACCCTTGCACATTCATGTGCGATTCTAGGAGGGTAAGGTCAAGCTGGGTCAGGTTGTTTGGCTCTTGCCGACAGAGAAAGGTGCCTGCCACTAACCTGTGCCAAAAACGGGGCACAAGGTGGTGAATTAAGAGGGCCGAATTCCGCCGAAAATCGGTCAAAACCCTCCTGGTCAAGGCCTCTCAAAGCGGGCTTAAATTATATCCCTTAGGCTCCTCAGAATCCCTTCTAGAAGGGATTTCTAACCCCAATATGGCAGCAAAATCATCCATGGGGACGACATGTGAAGTGTTGGCAAGACGAAAACTAAAATAAGGTTTATTTTCAGCATTCACGCAACTATTTAAACTACTAAAAAATTCAAGCGTGAGACTTCGGTAAGAGAGCTCATGCATAGAAAATAAAGTAGTCATACCTGTAGCCGCGAAAAAAGTCTACATCTGTTCCGTCAAGCCTAAACGACGTATGACGTCGTGGCATAGAAAGACGGTAGGCTCCATTTCCAACCCTTGAATCCCTTCAAAGGCTTGGCGATGAGTGTCCGTCTCAAAGACGACTTCCGGAAAATTCGGAAGTTGCTCAATCTCTAAGTCTTCATCCGGGTTTGGGTTGTTGGACCCGCTTCCTCTCCTTCTCTTTGTAGTCCTTGATGCTGCTGCCTTGCCTTTCCCTTGTCCCACCATTGTTGTTCTAACACAAGCTTTTCAAAAAGAAAAATTGCTAAAAAAAAGTAACTAAAAACGATTAAAAACACTTGCAAAACCTTCAATTAACCCCAAAACTACTTTCTATTGAAGTAGAAAGCTTGAAAACTAACCCAAAAAAGAGATCCCCAAATTCGGATTTTTGAAACCCTAGGTTTGAAAATTGATTTTTTTGGGTTTTTTGGTGTTTATAAGGTGAAAGAATGGCTCTTTTTGTGTTTATAGTTGAAGAAGAAGAGTTTTTGTAGCAATTTGGGGAAGATTTGAGGTGATTTGATGAAGTTTTGAGGGAGTTTTGTGTTTTTTTTTTGTGAGATAAGGGTGTTTGTGTGGTGGGTGAAGAAGATGAAGTGAACGGATAAGAAAGAAGAAAAGAAATAAGGATGAACACGGCTTAAGAGGTTTCACGACCGTGAAATGGAAGTCACGGGCGTGAGTTGAGTTTCACGACCGTGAAACTTGCTTCACGACCGTAAAACAACAGGCAGAGCAAGGCTAAGGTTTTAACAATACTTCACGACCGTGAAATGACTTTCACGACCGTGAAACAAGTTTCACGACCGTGAGATGTCTTTCACGGTCTTGAAATGCTTTTCTCGTGATTTCACTTTCCATGCTTTACTTTTCACGGGCGTGAAGCTCATTTCACGACCGTGACTTGGCTATATTCGACCTTTTGTACCAAAATTCTTCACTCTTGTTCAATTTCTCGCTTCTTCATTATCGTTCCTCCATATCTCCTTCATTTCATCTTGCAAAACAATCACACAACACATTAAATCCCTCCCCTACACTCTCATTGATAAAAATTGCACCAAAAATTTACAAAATTAACTAAGTAATGGGAAATTGATTTAATTAATGATTCAATTGGCCAAACAAAAATTCGACCTCATTATCGTCAATTTAACCAATTTCCATGCAAACTAATATACCAAGCATTAGTAAATGAGTTAGAAATATATACAAACTAGATTTCATGCCCGTGCGATGCACGGGTCTACGTTATTGTCATTTTTCGTAATTTTCTTATGACAGTTAACTTATAAAAATGAACTTTTGAAGTTTTAAGACAATAATAAAATATACTCAAAAATTTTTAAAAAAATAATTTTGATAAATTGATTCAACTTCTATTTTAAACATATGTTACCAACCTTGTCGGGACTCAAGTTATATTTGATTTGTATTATGACTCGAAAATTGATCCAAAGTACCTAAGAATCAAGCTCTCTAAGACAATGTTTCAAGCAACTAAAAAGATTTTGGGTTGATCACCTCACCTTATGCTAATTGTTCGATATGAGGAAATTCTACTATTTACAGATATTAGTATATTCACCACACATACATTATTTTTCAATGTGAGATATATATAACATACTATGAATTACACAAAGTATATGCAAATAATATGAAATTCTATACTGTAATGATAGCATTTTTTTTACCACGAATCTAATTAAGGTGGAGATAATAATTCAAACATTTAAGATCTCTGTAAGATAATACTTGAGAGATTCAAAAGACTTTGGGTGAATATCTGAGTTGAAGGATGACTCATTTTCACAATATTTTTTTGTGAAATGATTGTAAAAAATTTTATATAAAAATTATAAGCACCACTTGAATATAATATAGGAAATGTATATTGAGATAAATAAAAGATTTTTCACTTTATTTTTTAATGATATTTTCCTAAATTAATGTTTGATGATTTAAGTTTCACTAAGGTGGATACAAACTTTTAAGAGCTCTTTATTAATTAAGACAATATTTAAGAGATTCAAAAGATTTTGATTTGATATCTAAGTTCCAAGGATGATTCTTATTTATAAGTATATAATTACCCCAGCTTATGATAATTTTCTGATGTGAGACAATTATACTATTTATACGTAATATATTTACCACACTTGTATTATGTTTCAATGTGGGACAAATAACTTATTAATAAGTAGTACACCATCAAAATTATTACTTATATAATACTTTCCTAAATTTTCTAAATTAAGTTTGATGATGTAAATTTCACTATTGTAGAGTTAATAATACAAAATTTTAAAGGTTCATTAAACCAATACTTAAGATAATTTTTCAATGTGGTACAATTTTACTATTTATACGTAGTATATATTCACCAGTCACCATACATATATTGTTTTTCAATATGGGACAAGTAACACATTAAATAGTTTACCATCAAAATTATTATTTAAGATACTTTTCTAAATTAATTTTTAATGATATAAATTTCACTATAGTGAAGATTATAATACAAACTTTTAAGAGTTCCGTAAGACAATATATAAGAGGCTCAAAAGATTTTAGGTTGAAACTTTATTTCCCAATATGATTCATATTGGTAATCATAAGATCACCTACCTTATGATAATTTTCGGAGAATTCTACTATTTATAGGTAATATATTCATCACACCTACATATTTTTTCAATGTGGGACAAATAATATACTAAGAATTACACAAAGTATGTGCAAATAATATGAGCTTCTATACTTTGCAAGGTTTTTTTCACCGCGAATCTAATTATATTATCTTCATAATTTTTTTTTACAATACTTCAATTTTTTTAATAATACCTTTTAAAATTAAATTTTGATTATGTAAATTTAACAATTGTGAAGATAATAATAGACAAACTTTTAAGAGATGTCTAAGACAATACTTAACAGACTTAAAAGATTTTAATTTGTTATATAAGGTGCAAGAATGATTCCTATATTTAATCATAGGATCACCCACCTTATATATATATGATAATTTTATGATTTGGACAATTTTACTATTTATACATAGTATATTCAGCACATCTAAAAACTTTTAAGAGATTTCTAAGACAACATTTAAGAGATTCAAACTTTTTGGGTTAATACTTAAGGTTTAAGGATGACTCCTATTTATAATCATAGGATTACCCACTTTATTATTTTTTCGGTGGACAATTCTGCTATTTATATGTAACATATTTATCACATCTACATTATTTTTCAATGTGGGACAAATAATATTTATGAATTTAGTTTTTATTTAAAGAGTTTCTAAAAAGCTGAAAAGTTGATAATATTATTAGAAAAATAATTAATTTAAAAAATATAATCAAAATCTAAGAGTTCAACTCTAACTTAGAAAGTATATGTATGAATTTAATGTTGAAAAGTTGATAATATTATAAGGAAAATAATTAATTTAAAAAATATAATCAAAATCTAAGAGTTCAACCATAACGTAAGAATTACACCAAGTATGTGCTTCTATACTTTGCAAGGTTTTTTTCACCGCAAATCTAATTATATTATCTTCATAATTTTTTTTTACAATACTTCAATTTTTTTAATAATACCTTTTAAAATTAATTTTTAATGATGCAAATTTAACAATTGTAAAGATAATAATAGACAAACTTTTAAGAGATCTCTAAGACAATACTTTAGAGACTTAAAAGATTTTAGTTTGTTATATAAGGTCAAGAATGATTCATATATTTAATCATAGGATCACCCACCTTATATTAATTTTATGATGTGGGACAATTTTACTATTTATACATAGTATATTCATCACATCTACAAACTTTTAAGAGATCTCTAAGACAATATTTAAGAGATTCAAAATTTTTAGGTTGATACATAAGGTTTAAGGATGACTCCTATTTATAATCATAGGATTACCCACTTTATTATTTTTCCAATGTGGGAAAATTCTATTATTTATATGTAATATTTCTAGCACATCTACATTATTTTCCAATGTGGGACAAATCAATATATATATATAAAAGAGGCTTTTTTCGAGGCACGTGAGTGGTTCCTCCTTTATAGGAACACTTAAAGTAAAAAATAAATTCATACATATACTTTCCAAGTTATGGTTGAACTCTTAGATTTTTATTATATTTTTTAAATTAATTATTTTCCTAATAATATTATCAACTTCTCAACATTATATTCAAACATATACTTTCCAAGTTATGGTTGAACTCTTAGATTTTTATTATATTTTTTAAATTAATTATTTTCCTAATAATATTATCAACTTTTCAATATTATATTCATACATATACTTTCCAAGTTATAGTTGAACTCTTAAATTTTGATTATATTTTTAAAATTAATTATTTTCCTAATAATATTATCAACTTTTCAACTTTTTAGAAATTCTTTAAATAAAAATTAAATTCATAACTACTATTTGTCCCACATTGGAAAATAATGTAGATGTGCTAAAAATATTACATATAAATAGTAGAATTGTTCCACATTGGAAAAATAATAAAGTGGGTAATCCTATGATTATATAAATAGGAGTCATCCTTGAACTTTATGTATCAACCCAAAAATTTTGAATCTCTTAAATATTGTCTTAGAGATCTCTTAAAAGTTTGTAGATGTGATGAATATACTATGTATAAATAGTAAAATTGTCCCACATCATAAAATTAACATAAGGTGGGTGATCCTATGATTAAATATAGGAATCATTCTTGGACCTTATATAACAAACTAAAATATTTTAAATCTCTTAAGTATTGTCTTAGACATCTCTTAAAAGTTTGTCTATTATTATCTTCACAATTGTTAAATTTACATCATCAAAAATTAGTTTTAAAAGGTATTATTAAAAAAATTGAAGTATTGTAAAAAAAAATTATGAAGATAATATAATTAGATTCGTGGTGAAAAAAAACCCTGAAAAGTATAGAAACTCATATTATTTGAACATATTTGGTGTAATTTTTAGTATATTATTTGTCATACATTGAAAAATAATGTAGTTGTGGTGAATATATTACCTATACATAGTAGAATTGTCTCATATCAGAAAATCATCATAAGGTGGGTGATCTTATGATTACAAATAGGAATCATATTTGGAACTAAAGTTTCAACCCAAAATATTTTGAGCCGTTTACATATTGTCTTACAAAACTCTTAAAATTTGTATTATAATTTTCACTATAGTGAAATTTACATCATTAAAAATTAATTTAGAAAAATATCATAAATAATAATTTTGATGGTACACTATTTAATGTGTTATTTGTTCCACATTGAAAAAAACAATGTAGGTATCGTGACTCGTGAATATATACTACGTATAAATATCAAAATTTGTCCCACATTAAAAAATTATCATAAAGTGGAGTGATCATAAATATGATCATCGCACGAGCTTTTAAACTATTTTTTTTATATTGTTATGTTAATAAATGACTTTAAAAATTTAATAAATGACATTTGTATTTTTTTTTATTATTCTAATATTAATATAACAGTTTATTAACAGTTAAGAAATAAATATTACTCCTTCCAATCCAATCCAAACTACTCACACCCTTTTCATAAGTTTTAAGAAAATTACTTTTGGTGAGGGTAATATGGGAAAAGGATGAGAGAGGTAGTACATAAATTAGGTGAGGTATGTTATAAGAATGACAATTTTTGTAGATATAGGTATGTTATAAGGATAGAGTTGTCCTAATTTTACTCATTTATGGTATGGGTAGTTTGGATTGGATTGTTCTAAAATGGAAGGTGGGTAGTTTGGATTGGATTGGAGGGAGTATATGAAAAAAGATGGTGTACTACTTAGATAATTATTAGTCCCACATTGAAGAATAATGTATGTGTGGTGAATATATTACTTATAATTTCTAAATTGTCCCACATTGAAAAATTATTATAACATAGGGTGATCCTATAATGATTATAAATATGAGTCATCCTTGAACTTAGGTATAAACCTACAATTTTTTAAGTCTCTTAATCATTGTTTTGGATAACTCTTACCAAAATGGAATTATAATAGTCACAATAATTAAATTTACATTATTAAACATTAATTTAGATTATTATCATAAATAATAATTTTGATGATAAACTACTTAATGTGTTATTAGTCTCACATTGAAAAATAATGTATTTGTGGAAAATATATATACTAAGTATGATTATAAATAGGAGTCATTTAGTCTCTTAAGTATTGGTTTAATGAACCTTTAAAGTTTTGTATTATTAATTCCACAATAGTGAAATTTACATCATCAAACTTAATTTAGAAAATTTAGGAAAGTATCCTATATAAGTAATAATTTTTATGGTGTACTACTTAATAAGTTATTTGTCCCACATTGAAATATAATACAAGTGTGGTAAATATATTACGTATAAATAATATATTGTCCCACATCAGAAAATTATCATAAGCTAGAGTGATCCTATAATTATAAATAAGATTTATCCTTGGAACCTAGATATCAACTCATAATCTTTTGAGTCTCTTAAATACTATCTTAGAGAGCTCTTAAAAATTTGTATCCACATTTGTGAAACTTACATCATCAAAAATTAATTTAGGAAAATATCATTAAAAAATAAAGTGAAAAATATTTTATTTATCTCAATATACATTTCCTAGCTATATTATATTCAAGTGGTGTTTATAATTTGTATATAAAATTTTGTACATTCAATCCACAAAAAATATTGTGAAAATGAGTCATATTTCAACTTAGATATTCACCCAAAATCTTTTGAACATCTCAAGTATTATCTTTCAGAGATCTTACAAGTTTGTATTATTATTTCTACCTTAATGAAATTTACATCATAAAAATTAATTTAGAAAGTATCGTATAGAATAATTTTAATGGTAACTACCAAATATGTTATTTGTCTCATATTGAAAAGTAATCAAGTGTGGTGAATATACTATGTATAAATAGAAGAATTGTCCCACATAGGAGAAATATCATAAGTTGAGATGATTACGCGATTATAAATAGGAGTCGTCCTTGAAACTTAGAGATGAACCCAAAGTCATTTAAGTCTCTCAAATACTTCCTTCGTCCCGGTCATTTGTTTGCCTTTTTTTAGGAGTATTTTAGTCAATGGCAAACAAATGATTAAGACGGAGAGAGTATTGTTTTAGAGAGCTCTTAAAATTTTGTATTAATTATGAAAATAATATAATTGGATTCGTTGTAAAAAAAAATGCTATCATTACAGTATAGAATATCATATTATTTGCATATACTTTGTGTAATTCTTAGTATGTTATATATCTCACATTGAAAAATAATGTATGTGTGGTGAATATACTAATAACTATAAATAGTAGAATTGCCTTATATCGAACAATTAGCATAATGTGCGGTGATCAACCCAAAATCTTTTGAGAGTCTTAAACATTGTCTTATAGAGTTTAATTATTAGGTACTTTGAATCATTTTTCGAGTCATAATATAGATCAAATATAACTTGACTCCCGACAAGGTTGGTAACATATGTTTAAAATACAATAAGTTGAATCAATATATCAATATTATTTTTTAAAAAATTACGGAGTATATTTTATTATAGTCTTAAAACTTCAAAAGTTTGTTTTTATAAGTTAAATGTTATAGGAAAATTACGAAAATGACATTAACGTAAACCCGTGCATCGCACGGGCATGAAATCTAGTAATAGTTATGAATTTAACTTTTATTTAAAGAGTTTCTAAAAAATTGAAAAGTTGATAATATTATTACGAAAATAATTAATTTAAAAAATATAATCAAAATTTAAGAGTTCAACTCTAACTTGTAAAGTATATGTATGAATTTAATGTTGAAAAGTTGATAATATTATAAGAAAAATAATTAATTTAAAAAATATAATCAAAATCTAAGAGTTCAACCATAACGTAAGAATTACACCAAGTATGTGCAAATAGTATGAGTTTCTATACTTTGCAAGGTTTTTTTCACCGCAAATCTAATTATATTATCTTCATAATTTTTTTTACAATACTTCAATTTTTTTAATAGTACCTTTTAAAATTAAATCTTGATTATGTAAATTTAACAATTGTGAAGATAATAATAGACAAACTTTTAAGAGATGTCTAAGACAATACTTAATAGACTTAAAAGATTTTAATTTGTTATATAAGGTGCAAAAATGATTCCTATATTTAATCATAGGATCATCCACCTTATGTTAATTTTATGATGTGAGACAATTTTACTATTTATACATAGTATATTCAGCACATCTAAAAACTTTTAAGAGATTTCTAAGACAATATTTAAGAGATTCAAAATTTTTGGGTTAATACTAAAGGTTTAAGGATGGCTCCTATTTATAATCATAGGATTACCCACTTTATTATTTTTTCGATGGACAATTCTGCTATTTATATGTAACATATTTATCACATCTACATTATTTTTCAATGTGGGACAAATAATACTAAAAATTACACCAAATATGTTCAAATAATATGAGTTTCTATACTTTTCAGGGTTTTTTTTCACCACGAATCTAATTCTATTATCTTCATAATGTTTTTTACAATACTTCAATTTTTTTAATAATACCTTTTAAAATTAATTTTTAATGATGCAAATTTAACAATTGTGAAGATAATAATAGACAAACTTTTAAGAGATCTCTAAGACAATACTTAAGAGACTTAAAAGATTTTAGTTTGTTATATAAGGTCAAGAATGATTCATATATTTAATCATAGGATCACCCACCTTATATTAATTTTATGATGTGGAACAATTTTACTATTTATACATAGTATATTCATCACATCTACAAACTTTTAAGAGATCTCTAAGACAATATTTAAGAGATTCAAAATTTTTGGGTTGATACATAAGGTTTAAGGACGACTCCTATTTATAATCATAGGATTACCCACTTTATTATTTTTCCAATGTGGGAAAATTCTATTATTTATATGTAATATTTTTAGCACATCTACATTATTTTCCAATGTGGGACAAATAATAGTTATGAATTTAACTTTTATTTAAAGAGTTTCTAAAAAATTGAAAAGTTGATAATATTATTAGAAAAATAATTAATTTAAAAAATATAATCAAAATTTAAGAGTTTAACCATAACTTGAAAAGTATATGTATGAATAAAAGTTGATAATATTAAAATTCAATCTTTATATGATATAATATATTTTATTTAATATTTAATTAGCCTAATAAAATTATGTGTAAGGTAGTTTTATCAATAAAAAATAAAATAGTGTTTTGAAATAGTTGGAGACTCTCTCGTTGCCTGAAAAAAGCCTCTTTTATATATATACTAGATTTATTGCCCGTGCGATGCACGAGCCTATTTGTAGTGCGCTATAGTGTATATATAATATAAGTAAATGATAAAGTGGTTGTGATGGACTGATAACGTCTTGATCAACTAATTTTAATGTTTATCCCATTTATATTATGTTCTAGGTAATTTAGGGGAGGTGACATCGTTATGGTCTCATACGAACTCGATCTGATGTTCCTAATATATTATGCAACCATAAATATTGTAATATTTTTTAGTTCTAAAGTACACAACGATACTGAGGAACACATGTGAACAATGACTTTTCATCAATTGAAAAAGTAACTCTATATTTTATAAGTTGAACCATTTGTTAGTCACAAAATAATGATAAACAAAGTTTGAAAATGACAATTGAAGTAGAACTTTACTTTAACTCTATTTCCACTTCTCATAACACATTTTTTGGTAGAGTATCCCTACTCGTGATAAGTTTGATACCCCAATTGAGGTAAAACATTGTTACTATTTTATACATGTGTGTAGACTTCTAATTTAGAGTAATACTCTATTTTACACTACGAAAGTTTCATTGTATATCTTATGGTAGTAGAAGCACGTGTCATTATAATCATATGTCAATTCAAATTCTAAGCTATCTCGCGGTTGTTACTAAAGTGCATAAATTTCGTTGATTTGAAATAATTGTAAGAGTTTCGTCAATGTAACAAAAAAAATCTTTAACATACATGGTGTTTGAGTTTAGTACTCCCTCTGTCTATATTATTTGTTTACCTTTTAATTAAAATATCTCTCGAAAAAAGAATGGTAAACCAATATTGAAGAAAGGAGGGAATAATACTTAGGTTTCATTGGTCCAACTTCTCATGGCAGCCATTATGTTAAACCTGATCAAAGGGAGGGTATTAATAACATTTTCCCTTTGAATAATTGATTATACGGTCTTATAGTAAAAGAAGTTCATAATCCTTTCATGTTCTTATATATAGTGGAGTATGTGTTAACTGCAGAACATAGAATAATAAATAAAACAGATTAATATATAAGCATGAAGAACCTCATCTATCTATGTATATATATGGAGTAAATTTGGACTTTTGTATGCTTATCATATAAGAGTATACTACTACTGATAGTCTATCATACGTAATAGTTAAGACGAATAGCCCCAAAGGAAGATAAAAGTCCTATGTGCAAAAATCTCCATATCTCTAATCTTTACTTTTAATAAACCGTACAACATATTTTTCTTTTTAAAAATATATTTTATACTTTATCTCATATTCAAATTAAATATTTGAAAATAAAAATATATTAGTAGTTCATAGAAGTTTGATTCTAATATTGTTCGAGGGTGTTTCATGAAGCATGACTCTCTATAACACCAGGTGATAGTCAATGTAATATTGTACGGATTTTCATATGAGAGGCTCTTAATGATACTAAAAATTTTTTTTAATTGAAGTAATTACAAAAAAGGTGATATTCAATTAACTACTGAAAAAAATCAACAAACTAATGCAAAATTAAATCCAAGTTAGTTGAATGTATTGAAATTCCATAGAAAATAAAGTTATCTACACACATTTGTACACAATAAATCCGAAAATGAAACATTTATGCTACTCTATGTTAAAATTCAAAAGCGACCTTACCGAATAATTTATTGAACGTTGTATCTTCATCAGAATCATACAGAGTAATATATGTTAACCTACACATAAAATAGATAAGACTTGTCAGAAAATCATTAGTGATTCAAAGCAAAAACAACGTATTTGTAGACTAATGATATAATAAGATTTAAACACAATATATATAAACCGCAAGATTCAAATAAATAAACACAACAAAAGTAAGAAACATAAATAAAAACAATATAACGTGAAGGGGTGATTAATAGTTTTTGAATGAAAATACATGTATATATATATATATATATATATATATATAAACATATTAACGTAATCGTGTTTGTTTAGGTTTCTGTACATTAATTTTATCCAATCTAACTTTCATGGTAGAATTTTATAATCTTCAGATTTAATTATATTATTAGGTGTTGTAGTGCATCACCATTTTTGTGAGAACATGGAAATATGGAATAGTTGTATATCACATTCCGTTATTTTATAGGTTGTAGGATACATCCAATTTTTTATATGCTAATTTTGCGTACAATGGAAATACATGAATATATTTATATGGATAGTTTGTTTAATTTGGAAGGCTGAAGTGTTTTCGAAAAGTTGGAGACTCTGTAATCGCTCAAAAAAAGCTTCCTTTAATAATATAGATAGATATTGATATTGATTTGTGATTCTTGGGGGACTTCACAAAACCCGTTCTTGTTCAAGAATTAATGAAGGGTAGTCGGCTTGAGATACAAAGCCTCGACTACCCCGATGAGAGAACCTTCCTTGTAGAGCTTGATTCTTTGCCCATTCACTTTGAATCTTTGGCCATCTTTGCTTGCTAACTCGAAGTCTCCATATCTCCCTACCTCGGTGATCAAGAATGGTCCCGACCACCGGGATTTGAGCTTCCCAGGAAATAATTTGTACCTCGAGTTGAATAGAAGAACCTGATAAGCGCATAATTATTCAAATTTTTACTAGTTATTTTTATACACTTGGAGTCGTCTTTCGTATTATTGGAGCTTTATTACATATTTTTAATAGATTTGGGTTTGAATCATTTGAATATTATTTTTGAGCTGAATATATTAATTTACTTCTACTTTTGTTTATTAGGTGATCGCCCATTTCATGTTAGCTCGGAAACCCAAATTGTCCGATTCTCGTTATATAAATCAATTGGGACAACTGTTAGTATTTGGGCCATATCTCTCTCATCCGAACTCCAAATGAGTCGTTTCAAGTTGCCATAGAAAGCTAAGATGAAGGTCTACAAGTTTTGTGCTTTGGGCTAATTCAAATTCTGACAATTAAATGGTGAAAAAGCACGTCCAAGTGGACTGCCTTCAGCAGGCCACTCATGTACTTCACAAGCAAGATTATGGTCCAAGCAATAGTCCAAACAAAAATCAAGTTTGGGCCATGATATCATAATGAGTGTCTCTTGAGGACTAAAGGACTGTAAAAGATAAGAAAAGAAATAAAAAATGGTCAAGCTTATCTCCATCACCAATAACGAGGTCAAACTCCACAAATATTCAAGAACTTACAGGAAATTGAAGAGGCAGAAAGCATTATGTCAAGATGATCGATTGTATAGTAACGGCTGCATTCATGAATCCGATTGAAGACAGAAATAATCATACAGATTTAAGACGAGTAAATGGAGGTAATTTAAGGATCATATTCTCAATATTAATCCTCCTATATAAACCTCTTATGGTTTCATAATTAGGGGAAGCAAGCTGAAATCCGAAAATACAAGGGAGTTGAGAGTGAGGTTATTAGTACAAGTAAAGGATATCGGGTTGTAGAAAGACTAGTTCGAGTGGGTGGCTATCTACTCCACGAGAAGGCGGAAATCCGGCTACTTAGCAAGGCGTCCAAACCGAGTGAGAGCTGTGTTTTCAGGACATATTTATAAGTTTTTCTCTTCTCTTCTACGGTGGACTTACTTGGATGCTTGTCTTCACTTTTATTTTACTTTTTTCCTGTTTTATAGTCTATGATTTAGAATTTCTAAATGAATCCCCCAAAATATGAACTTGTATTATGCCTATTATGCTGTAAGTACTTATACAATTGTGTAAGCTAGTGAACTCTAACACATACCTCTCCGTGGGATCGATATCTTACTACCCTATGTTACTTGAATTTGAATATTTTAATCGGATAGTAATGGTTTTATAAATATTAATTTGTGTACGCATAACGACACGTACCAGAACCTTGTCTCCACATTGGAGATCCCTTTTGAGCATCTTCTTGTCGTGAATGAGTTTGGTCTTCTCCTTGTAAGATTGGGCATTTTCATAAGATTTGAGGCGGAACTCCTCAAGCTCTTGTAATTGGAGTAATCTCTTGTCACCGCTCAGTTTTGCATCAAGATTTAGTTCTTTGATCGCCCAATATGCCTTGTATTCGATCTCTATGGGCAAATGGCAAGACTTGCCATACACCAACTTATAAGGCGACATTCCAATAGGAGTTTTGAATGCCGTCCTATATGCCCATAGTGTGTCGTCGAGCTTTGAACTCCAATCTTTACGGTGCTTTGAGACCACTTTTTCAAGGATAGATTTGATTTCTTTGTTGGAGATTTCGACTTGCCCACTTGTTTGGGGATGATACCCCAAACCGGTACGATGATGAACACCATATTTAAGAAGTAGTGAGTCAAGTCGTTTTTCATGAAAGTGCTTGCCTCCATCACTTATTAAAGCTCTAGGTACTCCAAACCGGGGGAAGATGATCTTCTTTAGGAAATTGATGACAACTTTGGCATCGTTGGTAGGGGAAGTCATCGCCTCAACCCATTTGGACACGTAGTCAACGGCCACTAGAATGTACCTATTTCCTTTTGAAGAAATAAAGGGGCCTTGATAGTCTATTCTCTTGGAGCCAGTGTCCTCCACAGTTAGTGCAATAATATAAATAAATCTCTGTAGGTTCACAGGGTATACTTTGTATAATAATCAGTTGATTAACGTTTATCAATAACGGTTGGCTCGCTAGAAGTTTGACGTTATTGTCATTTTATTATGGCGGTGATCAACTGGTCCCTATAAGTCACACCTATAGGATGTGTCTGAGAGATGTGATTATATGAATAATATAGTCATATTGATGCCTTATACGACTAAAAGGTTAGTCGATGTATTTGACTAAAAGGTTAGTCAAAAATGATGATGATAGACGGATTAAACTGTTAATTCGTAAATTGAATATAAACTGTTATATTTAATTAATGTAAATAATGTTAGCTTAAACGAACTAATCAGTTAATTCGTGATTAAATATAAACCGTTATATTTAATTAAGCAAATGTATTACTCGTAATAATTATTGTAAATGTTGTCAGACATGTCACTACAAGAATCAGGTTCAGTACCGACCGTTTTTAGCGGTCGCAAATAGTGAAAATCGGTCGGTAATACCACTTACCGACCATTTTTTCTTCCATAGCGTCCGTCCAAAATCGGTCGGTAAATATAGTCTGTAAATGTTACATACCGACCGATTACAAATCGGTCGGAAAAATACCGACCGAACAATCCGTCGCTAGACAGAAAATCCGTCGGTGCCAAAACATATTGACTTGGTCAATATAAAGGACCAGTCGGTCGGTATTACCCATTTCGGTCGGTAATTACCGACCGACGGTCGGTCGGTATCTATCTTTTTCGGTCGGTGCCATGTTTTGTCAATTAATAATCAGAATGTTTTTGGACGGCAATCGGTCGGTATTTGGGTGAAGTCGGTCGGTAAATAATTTATGTCGGTCGGTATCCAATGTGATTTTGGTGATTTTTCTTCTTATTCTCCCCCATTTGCTATATTTCCTGCAAATATTTCAAAAATATATACAAATGCATTCGTACACATTTTTTTGAAAACCAGAAACCGTCTTTGAAATTAGAAAATTTTCAACAAACTACTAAAGTTTACATTACAAGTCTTACAACTACTAAAGTTTACATTACAAACTACTAAAGTTTCAACAAACGAAGATAACCATAACGCTACATGTCTTACATCTACCGTAACCATGTCTTATACAACAAACTACTAAAGTTTACATT
The DNA here is from genome assembly GCA_022085475.1 of Heliosperma pusillum. Lineage (NCBI taxonomy): Eukaryota > Viridiplantae > Streptophyta > Magnoliopsida > Caryophyllales > Caryophyllaceae > Heliosperma > Heliosperma pusillum. The sequence continues at coordinate 24,239 of JAIUZE010001377.1, read as the reverse complement.
ACAAGTAACCATGTCTTACACAACCAACTACCTTACTCTTGAAAACCATTTCCGCCTCCACCGGAGTTATCGTTATTTGGGTTATAAGGGAAATCAAATGTGTTATTGTTGCATCGGTATTGGGTTTGGGATTCAAATAGTTTGGCTAAGGCCTCAATTTGGCGCCTTGTTTCTTCCCGTTCACGCGTACTAGCGGCTTGACTTGCCGTGATTTGTTGCCTTAGTTCTTCTTGAGTTTTCATGTAAAGTTCTTCCCTCTTCCGAGAATCTTCTTCCCTTTGTTGCATCTCCTCTCTATACTTCCTAAACTCTTCGGCTTCCCTCTGACGTGCTTCAATTGATTGAGTTAGAACACCCGGGATATATTGTTGGGAGGCGGAAGAATTACCTGTCAACGATGATGACGCCGGGGGAGTGTAATATAGTGAGGCGGCGGTCCCTAAACCAAAGACTTGGCCCTTCTTGTATCCATCCACCGAATCGAACCAAACCTTGTTAGCGTCAATCGGAATTCCTTGCTCCGTAAGCTCATCTATCATCCTTACAAAATTTTGCTACATTGTCAAAAAAGAAAGTTGTAAATAACTCATCTATCATCCTTAGAAAGTAAAAAGCGTCTATCGGAAGACCTAACAAAAATGTAAAAATGAAATTTCGAATGTAGTAATACTTACATATCTCGCTCGGGCATTTGGATGACTCCATTGCTCCTCACCATCAACCATTTTCCTATGGCTATCAAGAAATAGCTCCACTGCATTAAGGGCTATACCCCCCTTCTCTTGTGCCTTTAATAAAACCAAATCAAACATTAATTTCAAATTACAAATACTAACATTATACTAACAAAGTAAATTATCAACTTCAAATACTTAAATAAGTTCAAATTATTTACCATCTTAGCAGCATGTTTAACAACTTTTATTGACCCGTAGTGATGTGTAGTAGGGCCATCTTCGCCGCCTTTCTTGTTGATGGAAGCTTGTTTTGATCTCTTGATAAACGCCTTATTCTTCCGCTTCTCGATTAATTCTTTGCAAACATTAGGATGCATCCAACTCGGGCCAGTTGGATTCTTACCTTTTATCATCTGCCCGACATCATACAAGGCGTCTTTTAAACGCTTTCTACACGTCTCATTGTATTGCTTCCTACACTCATCCTCATACTTAGGATCTCAATTGCATAATGTCTACACATAAAAACAACAACAATGTAAAAACAACAACACTTAAAAATTAATAACGTAAAAGTTAATATATATAAATACCCGAAAATTATCAAACCACGCATCCCTTTTACTTTTTGGAGTCTCTTTCCAGCTCAAGTAAGGGACATCGTAGTTGTTTTTGAAAGACCGGCTAACTCTTCGGACCACTTGGCTATCGTCAAACCTATATCAATCTTTATATTAGAAAATGATATGTAACATGTTTTAAGTTAAATTTATTAGAAAGGAGATTATAAATATGAAATTGTACCATAATAATCACGGCTCTATATCCAATGTGGACTCTTTTGTTGTCGTAGGGGTTGTACTTTGGTTTGTTATCTGCCCCTCATTGTTTTTCTCTTCGTCGCTCATCTCCCCCTCTTCTATCACCGGGTCCCTAAATATTATACCTTGTGCTCGTCCTCGTCCTCGTCCTCGTTCTCGTCCCTGTCCACGATCTCCTGACATCTTAAACAAAACTAAATATACACAAGTTAATGTTAGCAATTAAACATTGTTGTCAAATAAACAAATGACTTTGATAATTGATGACACATAAAACATTACTAATTATATTGTACTTATTACATAACATATACTTAATATTAGACAACTACTCTTTTACTCATCTTCATCTTCATCTTCATCTTCATCTTCATCTTCATCTTCATCTTCATCTTCATCTTCATCTTCATCTTCATCTTCATCCTCCTCCTCCTCTTCCTCTTCCTCCTCCTTCTTCTCCTCCTCATCTTCATCTTCATCATCATTTATAAACTCAACTTCATATAAGTCTTCATTTCCTCTTCCAAATCTACGAACCTCCACCACCTCATCTTCTTCCTCATCATCTCCTTCAATAAACCCTTGTAAGACTTCATCTTCCACAATCGAAGATAAATTAAGAGGTGTCATCATTTCTTCTTGAAAGACGGTTGTGTCAACCGGTGCATCAAATTGTGATCTCGCTTTACTTTTAAACACCGCCCACCAATTATCTCTATCTTTCTTTGTGCTTGGATAAGAAGTGTAATAAACTTGATTAACTTGATGTGCAAGCACAAAAGGGTCGTATTTTAAATACTTTCTCTTATGATTTACTTCAACAAGTTTATACGTGTCATGTACAATTGTGCCGATTGAAGAATTATCCATCCAACAACATTTAAACAAGATTGCATTATACGCCATTTTTTCACCACAATACCTCAACTCAATAATCTCTTCTAGGGTACCATAATAGTCATCTCCACCAACACCGTTAACACAAACACCATAATTCATACTTGCTTTATTTTTCCCATATTTCATTGTGTGAAAATTAAAGCCATTTATCGAATATTTCTGCCAACTTTGTACTTCTTTACAAGGACCCCTTGACATGGCCACCAACAAATCATCCTTGATATCTTCTTGAAGTACCTAGTTTAAAATTAGTCTTATTAATACCCATATATATTGACTTAAGGTTAGTTTGTATATATTTGTTTAATGTTTGTAAATGAAACTTACATGTTCTTTAAACCAATTTGGGTATAACTTTTCGTATGAAGTCCAAACCTCCTCTATATCAATATTTGGATGTTGCTCACGGATGAAAGTTTCGAATAACCTATCATTTAACAATTTTTATTATTATATGAATAATGTACGACTTTAATTATTTTATTGTCAAAGTGTAAAAAACTCACATACCTCTCATATTTTTCTAATTGTTCACAATTCGATAAGGCGTAAAGATGAGCACGTTCATATTCATCTCCATCCAAATATCTTATTTTTCCTTTTGTGAATGGTTGACCTCCATGTTTTTGGAATAGCTCAGGTAAGGAAGACTCCGTTTCATCTTTTGTTCCAAAATCTAAATCTTTAGCCTTTGTGTCGATATGCTCTTCAAAATATTGCGAACAAAAATTTGATATTTCTTCCACTAAGAAAGCGTTGCAGATAGACCATTCGACTCTTGCTTTATTACCAACTTTTTGTTTCAAGTGATTTAAAAACCTACATTGTATAACAATGTTAGTTGAATATTCAAAATATTTTATTTAATATTTTATTTAATTTGAATAAGTACGTATGTAATTTACCTCTCAAAAGGATACATCCACCTATATTGTATTGGCCCTCCAACCCTTGCTTCATAAGGCAAATGTATAGGTAAGTGTTCCATTGAGTTGAAAAATGATGGCGGAAATACTTTCTCCAACTTGCAAAGTATTTCGGCAATGTTGCTCTATAGATTTTCAATGTTTTCAAGTTTGAGGGTCGGGGCACACAAATCACGAAAGAATAGACTTATTTTAGTTATTGCACTCCACACATCTTTCGGCAATAAGTGTTTCAAAGCCACAGGTAGTAATCTTTCCATGAAAACGTGACAATCATGACTCTTCAACCCATGAAGGATATGATCATGTCGATCAACACACCTACTCAAGTCGGATGCATACCCATCTGGAAACCTCAAGTTACAAATCCACTCACATAACACTTTTTTTTTAGCCTTATCAAGTGCAAATGGGGCTTTTGGCTTAACTCCATTTTCCTTAATGTGTAAGTGTGGTCTTTTGCATAATAGTTTAACGTCTTCCCTTGATTTTTCATTGTCGCAAGTTTTATTCTTATTATTCATGACCGTATGAATCAATTGCTCAAAGAAGTTCTTTTCAATATGCATAACATCCAAATTGTGTCGTATTAACAAATGTTTCCAATAAGGCAAATCCCAGAATATACTTCTCTTAGACCAACCTAATTTATTGGCTTTAAACTTGTTCAATTCACTCTTTGTGAGCTCAATACTTGTAGGATAATCACGAATCTTCTCCCAAATTTCAAAACCGTCTAGGAATAGAGGAGGGGTGTCATTTTTTTGTAATATATTCTTGAGAAATGAGGTTTTGTTATACCGAAATCCGTGGTTAGGCGATAAGAATTGTCGGTGACAATCAAACCAAGACACCTTATGACCCTTAGGAAGATAAAATGCCTTTGATTCTTCCATACAATAAGGACATGCAAGGAAGCCGGCCGTGGCCCAACCGGAAAGCATGCCATAAGCTGGAAAGTCATTGATTGTCCATAAAAGAGCTTATTTGAGTTGAAAATTTTGTTTCTTGGACACATCGAAAGCGGGTACACCAACCTCCCACAACTCTTTCAACTCTTCGATAAGAGGTTGTAAGAAGACATCTATGTGTTTTTTAGGATTATCCGGCCCCGGAACAATCAATGAAAGAAACATAAATGGTTTTTTCATGCACAACCATGGTGGTAGATTATAAGGAGTGAGAATTATAGGCCAACATGAATACTTTTTCCCAAATTGGCCGTACGGTGTAAAACCATCTGTGCACAACCCAAGTCTAACATTTCGAGGCTCACTAGCAAATTCCGGGAACATTTTGTCCAAATGCTTCCAAGCCTCACTATCGCTTGGGTGGGCAAATGCCCCTTGTACACGAGGGTTTTATTCATGCCATCTCATAGCCTCCGCAATATTTCTAGTAGCATAAAGCCGTTGTAATCTTGGACCTATAGGGAGGTAGAATAGGACTTTTTCAGGTATTTTTTTCCCACTTGATGGTGTTGGCTTGTACCTATCTTTGCCACATTTCTTACATTTATCAAGCGACACATCTTCTTTCCAAAAGAGCATACACCCGTCCTTACAACAATGAATTTTTTGATAGGGTAGTTGAAGAGCTTTGAGCAATTTTTTGGTGTTATAATAGGTGCGGGTCATCACATTTCCTCGAGGTATAACATCCTCAATCAAGGAAGCAATCTTATCTACACATTTGTGCGATAAGTTGTGCTCACATTTTATGTTAACAACCCTTGAATCTGCTTGTAACACCGACACATTGCTCCCCTCATATAAAGGTCTCTCCGCCGCATCTAACATATCAAAAAAACTCTTCAACTGAGGGTGTGGAGTTTCCTCTTCACCGATAGGGGGTTCCTCCATATGTTCTATTGCACGGTCACCTAAGGCATCTATTACCATCTCTCGATATGGTACTCTTATGGGAGATTGAGTAGTGTTTGGTACATTGTTTGGTATTTTCAAGGAGAAAGGCTCACCATGACACACCCAATCATAATAATTTCCCGTAAAACCTTTAATAATTTCCCGCAAGAGCTGATTCTTGTAGTGTGTATTAATAAATCGACTGCAAAAGGTTGAGTGGACTTATTAATAAGATGACGATATTAGTGACGATAATTATAATAATACAATGGATGTTATTTACTAGGTGTGACCGAAAAATATGAAGCAATAAATGGATATATCTACTCGGTCCAAATGGGTTTGGATAGTATCCTAATTGCAATTTCTTATTTTAGGAAAACCTAGCTAGTATGATTAAGAGAGAATAAAAAGGAAAAAAAATACCTAGGGTTTTGAGGTGGGTGTGACGGCACAAACACAAAAAGAACTAGGGTGATTTTTCTCTCAATTTTTCTCTCTAGATCTATCATCAAATCTCACATAAAATTAGCGGTAATTTTGTATAATCGTTCTAGCACGATTAAGGCATATCAAGGAGCATTTTGGGTGCAACTAGTAGGAGATATCATACTTTTGATATTGTTCTTAAGCCAATTTGCAAGGACCAAAGGGTTGATATTTATCTCTTATTTATATCGTTATTTTCATATATGACTCGTTAGTTCATATCTTATAATTTTGTTATAATCCTGAAATTTAGAGGTGAAATATACGGATATTTTCCCACATATTCCCCACACATCAAACACTTCCACCTCAAGAATCCCCCTTTGGGGCACCTCATTCCTCCAAGAGATGTTACCGGTGCGTTGACAAGAATCGCAACATTGGATAAAGTGCTTAACATCTTGGAACATAGAGGGCCAAAAGAACCCGGATTGAAGTATTTTTACAACGGTCTTGCTTGCCCCATGGTGCCCTCCATAAGGAGAGGAGTGACATCCTTTCATGATATCTTCATACTTCCATTGAGGAACACATTTTCTATACATCTTATCCCCAAACTCCTTGAACAACAAAGGATCATCCCAAAAATATCTCTTAGCTTCAAACAAAAACCTCTTCTTTTGATTGTGGTTGATGCCCGGTGGAAGAACACCACCCACAATGTAGTTGGCAAAGTCCGCAAACCAAGGTGCTTGATTTTGGATGGTTTCATTAATGGCAAAGAGAATATCATCCGGGAATGAATCATTGATAGGCATGTCATCTTTACTTCCATTGTAGCATAGCCGGGACAAGTGGTCCACCACCACATTTTCCGCACCCTTCTTATCTCTTATCTCCAAATCGAATTCTTGTAAGAGAAGGATCCATATAATGAGGCGGGGCTTAACTTCTTTCTTGGCAAGCAAATATTTAAGTGCGGCATGGTCCGTATAAACAATGACCTTGGAGCCAATCAAATATGAACAGAACTTGTCAAGAGCATAAACAATAGCAAGAAGTTCTTTTTCCGTTGTTGCATAGTTAATTTGTGCTTCATCAAGGGTCTTGGTAGAATAGTAGATGGCATGCAAAGCTTTGTCCTTCCGTTGGCCAAAAACCGCGCCAACGGCATAATCGCTTGCGTCGCACATCACTTGAAATGGCAATTCCCAATCCGGGGATTGCATGACCGGGGCCGAGATAAGAGCTTCCTTTATCCTAGCAAATGCCTCAACACACTCATTAGTAAAATGGAAAGGGGTATCCTTGAGGAGAAGTTGTGTAAGTGGTTTAGCAATTTTGGAGAAGTCCTTGATGAACCGGCGATAAAAGCCGGCATGACCAAGGAAGCTTCTCACCCCTTTAAGATTTGAAGGTGGGGGTAATTGCTCAATCGCTTCCACCTTTGCTCTATCAACTTGGATACCTTTTTCCGAGATAAGATGACCAAGAACTACCCCTTCATTTACCATGAAGTGGCATTTCTCCCAATTCAAAACATGACTCACTTCTTCACATTTTTCCAACACCAAAGACAAGTTATGCAAACACAAGTCAAAGTCTTTCCCATACACACTAAAGTCATCCATAAAAACTTCCATGATAGACTCAATGTAATCGGAAAAAATACTCATCATGCATCGTTGGAATGTAGCCGGGGCATTGCAAAGGCCGAAGGGCATTCTCCTACAGGAAAAAGTGCCATAAGGGCATGTGAATGTGGTCTTAGATTGGTCAATTGGGATTTGGAAAAATCCCGAGTATCCATCTAGATAACAAAAATACTTGTTTGAGGCAAGTCTTTCTAGGAGTTGATCAATGAAGGGAAGGGGGAAATGATCCTTTCTTGTTGAGGCATTCAACATCCTATAATCTATGCACATTATCCATCCCGTCACTACCCTAGTAGGCACTAGTTCATCTTTATCATTCTTCACTACCGTGGTGCCACCTTTCTTTGGCACCACTTGCAATCGAAGTAAGAGATTGGGTAGATGATCCCGACATCAAGTAGCTTCATGACTTCACCTTTGACTACCTCTTGTAAGATGGGGTTTAGTCTTATTTGGGGTTGCCTTCTAGGCTCATGATCATCTTGCATGTGAATTCTATGCATACACAATTCGGGGCTAACCCCCTTCAAATCATCCAAGCTATAACCAATAGCTCTCTCATGTTTTCTCAAAACACACAACAATGCACTCAATTGATTATCATCAAGGTTAGCATTTACGATCACGGGTTTGCACTTTGACTCATCAAGATAAGCATATACTAAGTTAGAAGGAAGGGGTTTAAGAGAAGGAGCTTGTACCTCTACCGCAATATCTACCGCACAAGAGGTTTGGATGATAGACTCGAGTCTTAAACGTTGTTGTTCATCAAGCTCTTCTCCTTCCAAAGTTGCTTCAAGTAAATCAAACTCAAACCCATGTAGCTCCTCCATGATATCCCTTGGCTCCAAAGTCAAGATAGCTTCCAAAGGGTCCCTCATAAAGAAGCTAGGTGTCACTTCTTCAACAAAGGCATCGATGATATCAATGAAATAACAAGATTCTCCAAGATTTGGAGCTTTCATGGCATTTTGAAAGTTGAATGTAATTTTTTCATCTCCTACCTCAAGGGTTAGCCTCCCGTGTTTCACATCAATCACCGCTCCGGCGGTGTGCAAGAATGGCCTCCCGAGAATAATGGGGATTTGAGAATCCTCCGCCATATCAAGAACTATGAAGTCCAACGGAATGAAGAACTTCCCAATTCTAACTGTGACATCCTCCAATACACCCAAAGGTTGCTTTGTAGATCGGTCCGCCATTTGGAGTGTGATGTTTGTGCATTTAAGTTCCCCCATGCCAAGTTTCTCACATATGGAGTATGACATCACACTCACACTAGCTCCCAAATCACACAAGGCCTTGTCAATTGTTATGTTGCCTATGGTGCATGGGATGGAGAAACTACCTGGATCTTTCAACTTTGGAGGGGTTGGGTTTTGTAGAAACGCACTACACTCACCGCTGAATGCCACAGTTTCAACTCCACTCAAGGACTTCTTCCTTGTAAGGATGTCTTTCATGAATTTTGCATAGGCGGGGATTTGAGTGATGAGGTCGGTGAATGGAATGGAGACCTCCAAATTCTTGACAATATCCATGAATTTGCCTAATTGCTTGTCAAGCTTTGTTTTGGCTTGTCTAGAAGGGAAAGGTAGCCTTATCACAATTGGCTCCTCAACCTTTTTGTTCTTTGTTGCCACTTCATCCTTCTTTTCAACAACAACTTGCTCACTTGAAGAGCACTCTTCCTCCTTGTCATCCGATTCAACAACTTTATTTTCAATTGGCCCATCATCTTCCAATTTGTCTCCCTCACCATTATCATCTTCAATTGGCATTCTTGGTCCCTCATAACTCTTTCCACACCTCAAATGTATGGCATTGGCGGTTTCATTTCTAGGTGGGTTACCTTGAGGAGGTAATTGACCTTTTCTCCTAAAGGAACTCCCCGGTGCTATTTGGGTCACTTGAGTTTCAAGCATTTTATTGTGGGCAAGGATGTTATTGATGATAATATCTTTGGCTTGGTTGTCTTTTTGCAATTAGAGGATCTCTTTTTGAATGTCCAAGTTTGGATCCCCAACTTGTGGTTGCATGAGAGGTTGATTTTGTGCTGGTGGGTTGTATTGATTTTGGTTGTACTGTGTTTGATTGTAGGAAGGTTGGTTTTGATTGTATGAAGGTTGATTTTGATTGTATTGTGGTCTTTGAAAGTTTTGTTGATTGTTTCTCATGGGTGGAGCAACATATGGTTGTGGTTGAGGGTTTTGGACATTTTGGCTTTTGTATGAGAGATTTGGGTGGTTCTTTGTATTCTAATTTTAAAAGTTGGAGTAGGGGGTTTATAAGTAGAATTTTAGTCTCATTTTATCCCTCATTTATACATTTATTCGACTCGATTTTGTGTGTTTAATCGACCTAATAGCTCATTTGATAGCTTAATTAATAATCATTAGTATTATTTTAATAATGGAAAATAATTCGTTATTACTCGAGAATTGGTACTGGTTTCCGTCATTTTATTTTATAGGTATCAAGTCCGTTCGAAAATAAAGCAAGATGGAATTTAAGATAAGTCAAAGCGGATCAAATACAAGAGCGGCTTCGGAAGGCGACTTATCAAATAAATTTGGGCCTTGTTTTATCAATTGGAGGGGAAACTTTCATCTTGGGCTTACTCATTTCATGACACATGAAATAGACCAAAAGGAGAGTTCACCATTGTTTTTGGGCTGGGAACAAAAAAAGAAGAAAGAAACCAAACTCCATTTTGGTTGTTGGGCCAGGAAACGGGTAAAGGGGACTCACTTTTGTGAGTTTTGGATGGCTAGTCATTTGAGGAGACAAGGAGAAAACAAGAAACCAAGTTGGGCCTTATGTTGTTGTTCCACGTGAAATGAAAGGAAGGTATCACTATTTTTAACAGAGAGAAGACAGAAGCAGGGGGGACCATCAGACAGAAGAAAAAAAAACAGTAGGAAATAGTAGGATAGACTAGAAAATCACATTTTTCTTCCCTCTCAAAATTAGTTTAGATCTAGTTTTATCATATGTAATAGATTAATTATTCCGGGACAAGATTCAATCTTTATGCAATTAATTGATCTTCATTCTAGTTCACTACACAATTTCCTTCAAGTTGGGTATAATTTTCTTTCCCTTTTCATTTTATTATTGTTAATCTAATGTCTTTGTTTAAGTTTATTTTAGTTGTTAATTTCATTAAAGTTTGTTACTTTGTTATTTAAATCATGTTTATGTTCTTTTTATTGTTAGTGGGTGGTTTAATTACTTTAGTTTTCACCATGTTAGAGTAGATTATTGCTAGGGTTAAAGGGGATCTTAAGTGGGATTAGATGGGTTTAATTATTGTGTTTTGTTAAGAGTAATTTTGTGGGTTACTTGTCTTTAATCTTATGCACACTCCATGTTCGATGAAATGCTTGAAGTGAAAACTTGAGTCTTTCTCTATTTTTTGTCACTACTCTTTAAAGCGAAAGCTTAGACTAGTAGTAATTAGACGGCATGATTTTGATAGGATTGGCCTAATATGAGCGATAGCTTGCTTAGACCCGACCTAAGGGACCTCTTAGACCGAAAGGTTGAGACTTTACCTAGACTTGTACCCATCTTAATTACCTTATTTTGTATATGTTGAGCGTTGGATGTTTTCCTCTTGTCTTGTGCATTTAATATGTTTGTTGAATTGCTTAAATGAAAGTTTGGCATTTCTTATCGTGTAGACTCGTCATGGGCGAAAGCCTTGACTTGTTTGTTGATCGCACTTGACCAGTGGGTTGAGAATGGCTAAGGCGAAAGCTTGGCTAGACTCGACTCAAGGACCTTCTCTCATTGAAAGATGGAGACACACCTAGACCTCATCCTTCGTTTCACCTCTCATTTTGTCTTAGACTTGACCCCACCTACTTAAGTGAACCCGAGACCCTAGCCACCTCTCCTCATTTGTGTTCTTTGTTTAGTTTATGTTTACTAGTTTTTAATTCATTAGCTTATTATTATCACTCACATTGTTTGTTTGACTAAACTAGAACAAAACCGAGACTTATAGCCTAACCCCACCGTCCTTTGTGGTTCGACCCCGACTTCCGCTATCGCATTAGTTGGGTTTTACAAATTGTTTTTGCTTGGGCGGTACGCGACAAACCGCCCATCAAAATAAGGTAAAAAAAAATATTGATCAAATGTTCTACACTCTTACTCAAAAAAAAAAGGAAACAAATCAATCAAGCTAAAAATATTGAGTCAAGCATCATGTTTTCTTGTTTTCGTCGAGGAAGTGCAAAACGGAACTTCTAGGGATTCTAGTGGGCCCATATCTAGGGTCCCTTTCGATGCCACTATGGTGGGGATACCCCTATTGTTGGTTCCGACCGCATGTCCTTGACGGAAACCGTGTGCTTTCATGCCAAAAATTGCAAACCAAAATGCAAATCAAAAAGAAAAAAAAAAAAAAAAGCAAAGTGTTGAAATGAAAATCTTGCAAGCAATTAGGCTCAAATATCCTTTTCCTTTAATCCATCTTGGATCATTCGCCTTTGTGTTGCATAGTGAGACGGGACGACCCTTGTGTCTCATTTATTTGAGAAACGCGAATTCCATATGCTATTGTGCTTAATAACCTCACGAGGATTTCATTTCCATCTTCCATTTTATCACTTTTGACCAAGCAAATAGTAGACGGGGTTCAAAATTATCATTAGACTTGCACCGCTAGGAGGCGAATACTTTTCCATGCTTTATGATATTAGTGGCTTATAAGGATCATGCATTATTTAGACGGTTTTCCTTTTAGATATTTCCGTCACATGGATGAGGCATGTGATTTTTCTTTTGTTAGATGCATCTTTGTCGTGTTCTTACGTGGTTTTCATTTGGATGCGTCGCGATTTTGAGCAAGCCCCTACTTGCCTTGCAAGGAGGTACTCTACCTCATGAGTATCTAGTTGTGAGTTGAAGGGACGGAGGAGACCCGTTAATTGCCTACCGTCGGATATTATTATTAGTTTAGGTAGTAGCCTTAGTATTAGTGTAGTGTTGAATAAGGGTACTTATGAGTCTCGAATCTTGTTTACTTATTCGAGGACGAGTAAGTCTTAAGTGTGGGGAATTTTGATAAGCATTTAATTAGTCACATTTTTCCTTCCATTTTCGTCCCCATTTTGGTCCGTTTACACGGATTTGCATGCCCTTGATTGCATTTTGCTCCCGATTTCCCGTGCTATGAATGTCGATCTTAATTTGTAGGAATTAAGGCGGAAATGAAGAAATCGGATCATAAAGGTCTTGCATGAGTCGGGATTCGGAAATGAGATGAAGAAGTGAGGAAAGCAAGCCCCAGGTGGTGCAGGCCGGCCAACTGACCGGCGGCCGGCCACCCGGCCTAGACCGCAACTCCACAAAGAAAGAAAAAGAAAGAGTGAAGAAGTCAGCCCAGGTAGTGCTGGCAGGTCGACCGGCGGCCGGTCGGTCACCCGGCCTGCACTACATCAGTAACTACTTGGAAAATGTTTTGTGCTCTAGGCCGGTATGAGGCCGGCGGCCGGTCGACCGGCCAGGACTCCCATTTCCATACTTAGAGTATTTTTGAAGGCGTGATGAGGGAAGCTACTGATGTGCTCCCGGCCGGCCAGAGGGCCGGCGGCCGGTTGACCGGCCAGGAACACAACATCGCAAATTCGCCAACTCTTCTGTTTTCTTTCCTAATTTCGAGATACCTATATATACCCTTCCCCTAATATTTTGTAGGCAACTTTTCATTATCTCTTAGCACAAAACCCTAGATAATTTGTAACCTCTATTAAGCACTAATTACTCTCCTAATTGTTCCCTAATTAAACTTAATTTCTCATTTCAAGTTGGTAGATCTAGTCTTTCCTAGTAGAATTATTTCAGTATTGGGTTTGTATTAAGGATTTTGGGTTGAAGGCATTCTCCCTATTCACTAATACAAGCTTGTTGGTATAAATTTCTCATCTTTTTGTTATTTATGCAATTTAATTTCATTTCTAGTTTATTGTTTATCATTTGATTGTTATAATTATTCACCTCCATAGCACTATGTTCATTTCACTACTCCTTGCCTTTAGTTGTTTGATTTCCCTTAGAATGAGTGAGTAGTTCCCTTCTAGGGTTTAGGGGGAGCCTAAGGGAGGATTATGTGGGATAATTAGTTGGGTAATTAGTAGATTTGTGGTAATTATTTGGGTATTACTCATATGCACACTAAGTGTTTGATGAAATGTGTAAACGAAAGTTGCCCATTTGATCAAGTATGGTTTGATTATTTCTTAAGCGACGGTGGTAGAAATGATTAGACTAGTGTTTATATGGGTGATTTGAGACAAATGCGATGGCTTTGTTGATGATTATTAATTGTTGAGACATTAGCAATTAATTCTACTCGAATTTGTTACCCATTTGCTAATTGCTAGACTAGCCCATTAATCCCCCTAAGGTGAACCCTTTACCTTAGTTTTTCCCTTAATTGTCTTTACCTTATCATTTAGCTATTACTTGCATTTCCTAGCTCTTAGTTAATCTTCCAATCAATCTCTTGTTAGGCTAGAATAGGATTCGATCAAACTTGTAGTTGACCCCTCCATCCTTGTGGTTGGACCCCGACTTCCGCTATCGCATTAGTTGGGTTTTATAAATTGTTTTTGCTTGAGCGGTACGCGACAAACCGCTCATCAGGGGTTCCTTGCCTATAAGATTGAAAGGCATTCACTTGTTCCACGGATCCTCTACATTCTTGAGGATCATGACCAAATGTTCCACAACATTCACAAACCCCTTGAGGTAAGCTTGGTGCCATCACCATAACATTTACTTGTTGCATAGGTGGTTGAGTTAATGAGCTTTGAGCTTGTTGGAATAGAGCCGTTTGTTGGTCCATTTTGAGGTTCATTGCTTCCATATAAGAGCTAAGTTGAGCTCCACAGTCGGCTCCCATTTGGGTGACGGAGCTCACCTCATGCTTTACCCTAGGAGTTTGTCTTGGCCTACTAAATTGTGAGTTATGGGCCGCCATCTCCTCTATTCGTGCCCACGTTTGAGCATCATCTACTTCCGTGAACCTTCCATTTGATCCCATATTCAAGATCCCTCTAGCATCTTCATAAAGTCCATTCCAAAATTGTTGTACCAAGAACCACTCACTCAAACCATGGTGAGGGCAAGATCGAATGATCTCCTTGAATCGGTCCCAAGCTTCATAGAGTGACTCTTCATCCCTTTGCTTGAAGCCGGTTATCTTAGCTCTCAACATATTTGTCTTTTCCGTTGGATAGAACTTTTGATAAAAAGCTAGAGCTAGCTTCTTCCATGAGTCAATACCTAGAGCAACCTTGTCAAGACTCTTCAACCATCGTTTTTCCGCTCCAATAAGAGAGAAAGGAAACAAGACCCATTGAATTTGGTCTTGAGTCACTCCCGTTTGAGAAACGACATCACAATAATCACAAAAAGTCTCCATGTGTAGATGAGGGTCTTCACTTGGCATACCTCCAAATTGGTTCCTCTCCACCAATTGGATAAAAGCGGTTTTAGCAATGAAATTTCCAGTTAGATTTTGTGGTACGGTGGTGGTGTTTGGAAGAGTATCTTCCGTGGGAATAGAGTGCGATGAGAATTTAGGCATTCTTAGGAGAGTGGGTGGTTGGATGGGAAGTGGGATGGTTGGTGGGATTTCAAAAGGATTCACAAATTCCGTGATCGGCACAAGACCCTCCCAATTCTCTACCCTTGGATGCTCAATTTCTACCTCGTTACTTTCCCGGATTTCCCTTTCTTCAATCGAAGGTAGAGGCTCCTCTGTTGTAGTAATCGGATTCGAAGAAGAGCTTCTATTTGCGGTTTTGAAGACTTTGCGAAGTCTCCTAAAGGTCCTTTCGATCTCGGGATCGATTCGAGGTTGATCCTTTGGGGGTGCTCGCCTGGGCATACAAGAAAACTAAATGTAAACGGTGAGAATGCCTCGAGAAACTAGGTTTCTCAAGACAAGAGGCAAAAAACTAAAGCAAACTAAAAACAATCAAATTAAACATACACCGTCCCCGGCAACGGCGCCATTTTGCTGTAGGAAATAGTGGTGTGGTAAGAGTGTCGATCTCAGGGACGGTTGGTGTCTAGAAATGATCTAATAGTCTACTAAGTCTCTTGCAAGTCACAATGTAATTTTGAGTTTGGATTTGTTGACCAAACTAAATAACAACAATTAAAAACAACTAAAAATGACAAAAGGAGTCTAAGACGAGAAAGATTGGATTTTTATCAAATAAAAGGAAAAACTAGGGTGAGTGGGTTCATATGGGTATTAAAGTCGAGTGCAAGAGCCGGGTTTAATAGTTGAAATGTCGTCTAGTCTAGGAAAGTGAATTGAGGCTTTCGTTCTTACAATTCCTTCTCAAACCGACTCTAACTAACTATCGCGTCACTAGATACGGCTTGCCAAACTAGCGGTTCTACAAAAAACCATGACTTTCGATCTTATGGTATTCGAAACAAGCGAGAGAATCATGCAAACTCGAGTAGGCATTTCATCAAACATGTTATAAGCATAGCTTGGAGACAAGACAATAATCAACTATTAACCCCAACAAGAACACATTAACTCATACTAGAACCTATAATCCCCCACATAACCCTAGCAAGATTTCTACTCACTCATATTCAGAGGAAATTCAACAATAACTAAGAATTGCAAAAGGAAATCAACAACAATAAACATTTTCTAATATACAATGAGTAGATAACAAGAATTGAAATGAAAACTTAATTAAAGACAATATTAAGTAAAGAAATTGTACCAACTTAGAGAAAGATGAGGACTTTGATATCAATAACCAAGATTTTGTCACAAATCTTTGAATATAAACCAAGTTCCACACTAAACCAAGTCGAAATTACTAATTAACCAACTAATTTGCTTAATTATGGAAGAGTAATACAAGATTAAATACTAATTCTATGAGCGTTTTAGATCTAGGGTTTCATGCCCTCTAATTACATAAGAGGGTATATTTATAGGTTTACAAAATGGAGGAAGATGGGCTTCGAAAGGCTTCATGGACTGGCAAAGTCACGACCGTGAAAGTCTCACGACCGTGAAACTCCAAGTCACGGTCGTGAGATTAGTGGCAGAGCAAGGTCTTCTTTCACGAACAAGTCATGACCGTGAAACAAGTTTCACGATCGTGACATAACTTTCACGATCGTGACTTGGAGTTTCACGGCCGTGAGCTGAAATGCTCGAAAATCAAACTTCTTGGAAAGGCATCTCACGACCGTGAGATACCTTTCACGCCCGTGAAATGCTCCTTTCCCTTCTTCCTTTGCTTGACTTTGTTGCTTCCTTCCCGGTTTCGCTTGCCTTGACTCGGGAGGGCTTTGGCGCATCGAGTAGGGCCCCCAAGGTATGTGGGGCCCCCAAGGTATGCCGTGGGTCCTCCGAGTGATTCACCTTCTTCTTTGTCGATCAAAACTAGGTAGAAATCGCCTCAAATGACGGTTTACCTACAAAAACACGATAAAAGCGAGAAATATGCTAGAAGAAGGTAAAACACGTAGAAACGCTCTTAGGGAGCGTTAAAGGCAAGCAAAACGAGACAAAAATGGGTGAAAATGTAGGGTGAAATGACACTATATCAACAAACTTGATTTGATCTTGCGTTACCCCACCCGTTAAAGGAATAGAGCAACAATAGTTGGTGAATTTTCCATATGCTTCGCAGGATCCTTAGTGGGGCTTCCTCCAAACATGTTTCGCTCCACCAAAGTGATATAAGATGGACGAATCTCAAATGTTCCATTACACGTAGTAGGGAGTTTGAATCCCTTGGGAATAGATGCAACGGTAGGCTCCGAATGGCTGGCTAAAGTAGGCAGGGTTGTAGTGGCAACAGAAATATGTGTATCCTCTTTTAAAGATGGTTTTTCTGCTACAAATTCGGCGTAAACTGTGTCAAGCGTACTCAAGTCTTCCGCTTCTTGAATTTCCTTCCAAAAGTTTCGTCTAGCTCGGAGAGTCCTCTCTGGTTCGGAATCGTAGGGTACGAGATCGGACCTGGAACACCTGGCCATAAACGAACACTAAAGAAAAGGATAAGAATGGTCTCATGGAACTTAGGTTCCCTGAGACGAAAAAAAAAAAAAAGACAGACAAAGTAGAAACAAACAGAAAACTGTTGCCTCCCCGGCAACGGCGCCAAATTTGACAAGGGTAAAGTCGCGTCACCTTAATCAAAGTAAACCTAATTAACTACTAACTAATAGTCAACGGTAAGTAAGGTATCGACTCCACATGGAGGCGGTAGTATTCTAATATGTTAAACTAGGTTCGTCTTGTATAGTAACAGTTTCGTGGGTTTTTTTATTTGTGTTCCTAAACTAATAGCAAACAATAACAATGAGAGGTTGAAATCAATAAGATTAAAAGTCTAGGGTCTTAGGTTCACTAGGATTATTATTCAGGGGTAAGGGTGTAATCAACTATCATGCAATAAAGTTATCTAAGGTCACAAGATCGGTCGATTCAATTATGCCCTTTAGATCTACAATTTAACATGCGATCGCTATCATTAAACGAGTTCTATTCAATTACCGTAGCCTATCTTAGTCTTAACCCGGTCGGTGTTAATTCTAATTTGCGAGACTACACTACAAGAGAAAACTCGATTTGCGACGGATTATTCCGTCGCCAAAAATGGTATTTCCGTCGCCAGAGACAGTTTTGCGACGGATAGTGTCCGTCGCTTATTTTCGTCGCAAACAGCAGTATTTGCGACGGACTAATCCGCCGCAAGTTAGTTGCGACGGGATATCCGTCGCCAACATAAATAGCGACGGATTACAGGTGGCAGCCAAGTCAAAGAGAAAGTCAAATTTTGCGACGGAATTTCCGTCGCAAAAATTGACTGCCCCTTTGACTTGACTGCCACCTGTACAGTCAAGTCTAAGAGGGAGTCAACATTTGCGACGGAAATTCCGTCGCAAAAATTGACTTTCTCTTTGACTTGGCTGTAAGTCAGTCAATTTTTGCGACGGAACAACGCCTGTATTTTCCAGGAAATGGCTGTTTCCTGCATCCCCTCTACGCGTTAAAACGTCAAAAAACCTGCAAATAACAGAAGTTTTCCAGCAGTTACTCGTCCAACAAAATTTTGAATGTAACAAAAAACCATGCATGAACAAAGTTTTGATTTTATATCATAAAAGTAAAGTCTTATAAATAAAAGGTTTTAAGTTCAAAATAGTTAACTAATCACTCAACCACACGGAGTGAATGGAGGGAAAGGGGTGAATGGGTTGGGCCTAGCATTATCGCCGCCATCATCATCAAAGTCGTCTCGACCCTGGTTAGAACCTCCAGTTCTGCAGCTTTGAGTAGAACTTCTTTCAACCTGACTCAAGTACTCTTCTATAGCTGCAATCCTTTGAGCTTGCTCGTCGCGCTCTCGCCTAAGTGACGCATTCTCCTTTGACAGCTTAGTAGCCAAACATTGGGTGCACTGAGTCGGGGTTGAGGTAGCAACAGAGTGCCTATGATGGTCAAACAAATAATCCGCCGCTGGTCCAATCCGTAGCATCTTCCTTTCTAGTCATATCCAGTCTCCTCATAATAGATCTCATTATCCAGTCTCCTCATAATAGATATATATATATATAGAGAGAGAGAGAGAGAGAGAGAGAGAGAGAGAGAGAGAGATAAGATCAAGAGAGTCCACCTCTTTTTTGTGAGTCCATGAGTCCTCATCCAAGCCATTGGTTTAAGAGGATGACGGGCTGAGATTAAAACAAAATGAAAGGTCAAGATTGTGAGACACACTCAATCCAATCCTCATCAAACCCTAATACAAATGCCCTTCCATCCTTCAATTTCTTTCATTTCACATCCAACCACTCTCTCTCTACCTCCCTTCTCTCACTACAATCCTCTAAAAACATCTCACAAAAAAACCCTAAAAAAAACCTCATCCAACCACTTACCCGCCGCCACCACCACTCTCCTCTCCTCCACCGTTCTCCTCTCCTTCCCCTTCCCTGGCCAAACCTTCCACGACCTCCCTCGCCACAGCCCTATCTGCCACCTGTCAACCCGTCTCCACCACCTCCGGCCTTCTTCCCCCACCACCGACATATGCCGTCGCCGGTCTCCTCCTCTGTCACTGCCGTCCTCTTTCCACCACTCCTCACTGCTACGCCGCCAGCCCTACCGCCAGCCCTACCCCTCTGCCGCCTCCTCCTCTATTCTTCTTCTCCTTTTTTTTTTTTTTTTTTTTTTTTTTAGATTTGTACCACATCTTTAAGTTTCATTATTTAGATGTCATTTAAATATATTTTTACTGTTTTTCTGTTTATTTTTAGAAGATCTCGTTTTTCAATTTGTAATGTTGTTTTTTTTAGTGATTGGTGGTGACAAAAGTGATGATTTTAATTTTTTTTTTATTTAAAAAACTCGTTTTTCTAGATCTCGTTTTTCTGTTTTTTAGATTTTTTTTTGTGATTTTAGTGTGATTGATGGTGGTTTTAGACTGAAGTTACTCTATTTTGTACTGAAGTTACTCTATTTTGTACTGAAGTTACTCAATTTTGGATTGAAATTACTCTATTTTGTATTGAAAAAAAAAATACTTTTTTTAATTGGATCTCGTTTTTTTAACAGTATTTTTTTTCCAAATTTGTTTTTTGTTATATTTTTTTTAGATTTTTTTAATTTTTAATTTCGTATTTTTTTTTTTTATTTTAGAGTTACGCTATTAGTGACTGAAGTTACGCTATTAGTGACTGAAGTTACGCTATTAGTGACCGAAGTTAGGGACTGAAGTTACACAATTACGACTGAAGTTACACTATTAGGGACTGAAGTTACACTATTAGGGACTAAAGTTACACTATTAGGGACTGAAGTTACACTTAGTAAGGACTGAAGTTACACTTAGTAAGGACTAAAGTTATCTAAACTTGTCTTAAAGTTACCCAAAAAATGACTAAAGTTATTATGGACTAAAGTTACCCAAAAAATGACTAAAGTTATCTAAACATGTCTTAAAGTTACACATATATGCCTTAGAATTTTACAAATAAGGGTTGAAGTTCCCCTCATAAATACTAAAGTTACACTCATAAAGAGGTTAGAATCATATAAATTGTAAGTTCAAAAAATTCAAAATTCAAGTTTGTATATTAGAAATCACATAATGAGTTAAAGTTACATAAATTGTAAGTTACATATATTAGAAATCATATAAATAGTGGTTGAAGTTACACTCGTAATGACTGAAGTTACGCTCATAAAAATGCTAAAATCACAAAAACTTGGGTAAGTTACATAAATACAAATTTGTAAAATCGAAATCATATTTTGGGTTAATGTTACACAAATAAGGGTTGAAGTTACACACATAATGACTGAAGTTATACTCTTAAAAATGCTAAAATCACACAAACATGTCTTAAAGTTACATAGTTTTAAATTTATATATTCGAAAACAAATTTTAGCTTGAAGTTACACAATTAAGTGTTGAAGTTACAGTTGTAATGACTGAATTTCCACTCATAAAAAGGCTAAAATCACATAAAGATGTCTTAAAGTTACATAAATTCAAATTTGCATAGTCGAAATCAAATTTTAGTTTGAAGTTACAAAAATAATGGTTGAAGTTACACTCGTAATGACTGAAGTTACACTCATAAAAAGCTGAAGTGACAAAAACTTGCCTCAAAATCATATTATAGTAAAAATGGACACTATCAAGATAATGTGTAGGTGGAATTCACTCATTTTGTTCTAATCTTGTCCCTGCATTTTGTTCTCATCTTGTCCATCCATTTCCCTTCTAATCTTACCCATCCATCTATTTCTAATCGTGTCGCTCAATCTCCTTCATCCAAAGGCCAAGATGAGGACTCATGGCCTCAAAAAAAATGGTGGACACACAAGAACCTATCTCTCTCTCTCTCTCTCTATATATATATATATATAAATATATATATATATATCTAGAGAGAGAGAGATATAGGTTCTTGTGAGTCCACCCATTTTTTTAAGTCAATGAGTCCTCATCCTAGCCATTGGATGAGGGAGATGGATGGATGAGATTGTAGAGACAAAAACACACTTAACACTAATCATTTATCTATGCACTAATTAATTAACTTTCTCTCTCTAGCCTTTAGTTAATCACTTTTGAGCACTTTTGAATTTCTGAGATTTGTGAGTGTAACTTCAGCCTATATTTGTGTAACTTCAAACTAAAATGTGATTTCGACTATATAAATTTGAATTTATGAAACTTCAAGACAATAAAGTTTATGTGATTTTAGACTTTTTATGAGTGTAAATTCAGTCATTACGAGTGTCACTTCAACCATTATTTGTGTAACTTCAAACTAAAATGTGATTTCGACTACATAAATTTGAATTTATGAAACTTCAAGACAAGTTTATGTGATTTTAGCCTTTTTTTGAGTGTAACTTCAGTCACTACGAGTGTAACTTTAACCATTATTTTTGTAGCTTCAAACTAAAATGTGATTTCGACGACATAAATTTGAATTTATGAAACTTGAAGACAAGTTTATGCGATTTTAGCCTTTTTCTGAGTGTAACTTCAACCATTATTTGTATAACTTCAAGCTAAAATGTGATTTCGACTATATGAATTTGAATTTATGTAACTTTAAGACAATTTTATGTGATTTTAGCCTTTTCTGATGGTAACTGCAACCATTATTTGTGTAACTTCAAGCTAAAATATGATTTCGACGGTACAAATTTGAATTTTTGTAACTTAAAACAGTTTATATGATTTGAACCTTTTTATGAGTGTAACTCCAGTCTTTACAAGTGTAACTTCAAACCGTATTTGTGTAACTTTAATTTTAAGTCATAAGTATGTAACTTTAAGACATGTTTATGTAACTTTAGTCATTTGAAAATTTTAATTTAAGTTGATTTAACTTTAAGGCATATTTTGGTAACTTTAGTCCTTACTAATATAACTTCAGTTCTTAATTGTACAACTTCAAGTATAACTTCAGTCTGTTAATAGTATAACTTCAGTATCTTAATAGTGTAACTTGAATCCCTAAAAGTGTAACTTCAGTCCTTAACTTCAATTTTTAATAATGAAATTTTAAGACATGTTATCTTTAGTCATTACTGGTGTAACTTCAGTCCAAAATAGTGTAACTTCAGTCCAAAATAATGTAACTTCAGTACAAAATAGTGTAACTTCAATCATTATATGTGAAACTTCAGTGAAACCACCACTAACCACAACAAAAAAACTGGTGGTTTTTAGATCTGAAAAAGTAATAAACATAAAAAACTTGACAAATAATAATGAGATCTAAAAAATAAAAGCATAAAAACTTCAGTTTTTAATAATGTAACTTTATTATTTAAAAGTGTAACTTCAAGGCTTAATAGTGTCAGTTCAAGTCTTATAAGTGTAACTTCAAGCCTTAAAAGTGTAACTTCAAGCCTTAAAAGTGTAACTCAAAAAAATCAGATCTAAACATAAAAAACTATAAGAAATAACAAAATTAAAATAAACATAACAAATTCGAAAAAAAAAACATAAAACATATTAAAAAAAAGTGTAACTTCAGCAAAAAAAAACTGGGTAACTTTAGTCATTATATGGGTAACTTCAGTTACTAAAAGTGTAACTTCAGTCATTATATGTGAAACTTCAGCAAAAAAAACTGTGTAACTTCAGTCATTATATGGGTAACTTCAGTTACTAAAAGTGTAACTTCAATCATTATATGTGAAACTTCAGCAAAAAAAAAATGTCTAACTTCAGTCATGATATTGGTAACTTCAGTTACTAAAAGTGTAACTTCAGCGATTATATGTGAAACTTCAGCACTAACAAAAAAAAAACTAGCAGTTTTTTAGATCTGAAAAAATAACAAACATAAAAATTTGAAAAATAATAACGAGATCTAAAAAATAAAAACATAGAATCAAAATAATATGTGTGTTACTTTAATAATATCAACAAGTATAATAAGGTTATTTTGTGTTTCTGTAATATATAATATGTGTTACTTTAATAAAGATATATGTAACTTTAATAAATAAAGCGTGTAACTTTAATAGAGATTTGTGTTACTTTAATATACAATATGTGTGACTTTAATACACAATATGTGATACTTTATTAGATGAACTTTGACACATTTTTTCAGATCTGAAAATAAAATGGAAAAACAAAAAAAATAAACAAGACATATATTTTTAAAAATAAAACAACAATAACAATATCTGGAAAAAAAAGGAAATAACAGATTTCAAAGACGGAAAGGAAAAAAAAGAAAAAGAAAAACAGGAAAAAAACAACAAGAACGAAAGGAGGACAGGAGGGAGGACAGGAGGAGGCGGCTGGTCGGCGGGAGAGGCGGCTGGTCGGCGGGAGAGGTGGCTGGTCGGCGGGAGAGGGAGGACAGGAGGAGGTTGTAGAGGAGTAGGTGGCGGTGGGAGAAGGAGGAGGCGGAGGGTGAAGATGACAGAAGGCGGCACGGTGGTGGTGGTGTCAGGTCGGGGCTGGTGCGGGAGAAGGAGGTCGAGGGAGGGACGGCCGGAGGGTGAATGTGTGGAGGCCGGTGGGTGGCGGCAGGTAGGTGGAGGCAGGTGGGTGGCGGCAGGTGGGTGGAGGTCGGAGGGTGAAGGGGTAGATCTAGGTTTTATTTTTGGGTTTTGGTTGGTGGTTTGAATTTAGAGAGAATAGAAGTTTTAGAGAGAAGTGATATTTTTTAGAGAGAAGAAGAGATTGTTTAGAATGAATTGAATTGGGTGGAAAAAGTGGGTTAAAGGGATAGATGTATTAGTGGGTTTAATTAGTGTGCATGTGAGAGAAGTGCATTAAACACCCACTAATGACCATTTTCTTGTTTTCATCTCAACCCTTAATTTCCAAGATCCAAGGGCATCTAAGAGGACTCATAGACTCACTAAATGAAAGTGGACTTACATGATCCTTCCTATATATATAT